>JAEAOA010001069.1:1632500-1877500 GCA_016746295.1 Potamilus streckersoni | reverse complement strand
AAACGTCATTAAGTTTTAAATAGTACGATTATCAGCATCTGTTAAAAGATCCTATTTAATTTTGCGCTTCTAAAATTCACGACGCAAAATTTAAACTAAAATTACACTGTATAATTTACAGCCAAAAATGTAAATTATAAAGATTGGATAAAAAAAATCAAGCAACATGAGTTACAAAAAATATAAATATACATAACACCAGATTTTACCAACAAATTAACAATTGCAGAGTAAGTTTAACAATTATAAGACAAATTACTTTTCCTTCCTTTATTTACGTATACACTTGGTAGACGGATTTCACCTTTATACATTCTTCATACATACGTTTCACTCGACAAGTTTCAAAGCCATTCTTTGTCAGGTTACTAACAATAGATGCTGCGAAAAATGCAGTTTTGTACACAAAGAATAGGAACCGAATTTTACAAAGAACTGCATATGCATGCATGCATTCATGAATGGATGGATGGATGTTGTATGTATGTATGTATGTATGTATGTATGTATGTATGTATGTATGTATGTATGTATGTATGTATGTATGTATGTATGTATGTATGTATGTATGTATGTATGTATGTATGTATGTATGTATGTATGTATGTATGTATGTATGTATGTATGTATGTATGTATGTATGTATGTATGCATGCATGCAGGCATGCATGCATGCATGCATGCATGCATGCATGTATGTATGTATGTATGTATGTATGTATGTATTTTATCAGAAAATTATGTCTGAATAAAAATATAGTTTCAAAAATGTGGCATTCGTTACTTAAAACATTTTCCTGTACCACATACTCTTACTGTTTTCTGATTTTCTTGTTTTCGATAGAGTAAAAAAAGCTGTTATATATATATATATATATATATATATATATATATATATATATATATATATATATATATATATATATATATATATATATATATATATATTGATATATATATATATACATACATATATATATATATATATATATATATATATATATATATATATATATATATATATGTATATATATATATATATATACATGTATATATATATACATATATATATATATATATATATATATATATATATATATATATATATATATATATATATATATATATATATATTTATTTATTTATTTATTTATTGGGATCATTTCGTAATACTGCATTATATTTTTGACGGAACAATATATCAGGATCATTTCATAATAGTGTAAGTTCCTCTCACCTTTTCAGTGATATCTTTTATGATTAAATTATTTGTCAAATTTTACCAAACTTGATGTTTTTGCTTTGTTTTATTACCTAGATTAAGGACACAGTGTCATAATATGGGGGAATCTAGCTTCGTTAATGAAAATGATTAGTGTTTCAATTCTACACACTACTCAAAACTCATAAAAATCCTGATCATAATTTACCTTTAAATTATCCAGGGCGACCCAATTTATCAGGTTGTAATTCAAATACTGAAAAGCTATTCAAATTTATTGATAGCGTTTAACAACCTTTAATTAAATCACTTCCTTCATACATTCCAGATACTACTGATTTCATTAAAAAGTAAAAGTCTATTCCACAGCTATCTGATGACTCAATATTGATGTCATCAGATTTAGCATCACTGTAGACCAAAATTCCGCATACAGATGGTATTGAAGCATGTAAATATTTTCTTGATAACAATCCTAATATTAGTACACTGTCTAGTGAAGATATTTTTAAAATAATAAAACTAATCTTGGAAAATAATTATTTTCAATTTAATAATAAAAATTACATCCAAGTAATGGGTACAGCAATGGGTAGTCCTATGGACCCTTCATACGCTTTTCTTTTCATGTGCAAATTAGAAAAAGATTTCATTCAAAGAGAAAAGTTTAATCCATCCATCTGGTCTAGATTTTTTCCTCAATGTGCAAACATAAGAGAAAGTTCTTCTTTCAGTAGTGCTAATACAAAAGAGACATTTTCTCTACGTTTTAACACTAACTGCGTATCAACTTATGCGATTTATTGGATAACCTGCAAAAACTGTAACATTCAATATGTTGGATAGACACTTCAACAAGTTTCCAAGAGAATGAATAATCATCGCTTTCATATTAAAAATTATAAAGATCTTCAGTTCTCCTCTAATATTTCTACACATTTTAATACCAATAATCATCCTCTACTCGATTTTCATTCCAGAAGATATTGTGCATGGAGACATGAATAGACTCATAAAAGAGATTTATTGGATTTATAAATTAGATACTTTGTATCCTAATGGCTTTAGTAAAAATACATTATATCAAATTGTACAATTTTCTTTTCAATTGTTAAATTGTATGTCCTTTAAAACAATATAATTGTATGTATGACTGTTTGTCTCTATTATATTTTATTATTTTACTATGTATGTATGTATGTATGTATGTATGTATGTATGTATGTATGTATGTATGTATGTATGTATGTATGTATGTATGTATGTATGTATGTATGTATGTATGTATGTATGTATGAATGTATGCATGCATGCATGCATGCATGCATGCATGTATGTATCTATATATATATATATATATATATATATATATATATATATATATATATATATATATATATATATATATATATATATATATATATATATATATATATATGGAAACTCTAGTATGATAAAGACCTGACACTATTTCCCTTTGAATCGGAGTATAAAGTAAATTTGTATTAAAATGTTTACTAGTACATAATTTTCTCAAGCGGTGCATGGTTCGCGATTATAATTTTGCATCGGAGTATTTTAAAGAAGACAGGTTGATGTAAAAGAGTTGAATCAATTTGCTTGAATGCCAGATGCGAACATTTGCTTATCTTGTAAATTAGATTTATCGGGTCAAAGCCTCTATCAATCATTAAGAAAGATGCAAAGATATATCAGAGCAAAGAAATTGTTGGAACGACTTGCAATCGGTTACGAAATCGTTGCTTTATGTAAGACTGCTTTTATTCTCTTATTTTCCATATTATCGAGATCTATTTTACAAATTTGTAGTACACTGGTATTTTGATTCTCTAGTAACTGGAACAGCACGTGAGATTTCATGCAAACCCATTTAAAAACAGGATGAGCTGACAGAGTTACTTAATTGGATACTTTCTTTGACATATGTTGGTGAAAGATTACATGAAAGGCTACTCAAAATAGAAAGTTGCAAAATTCGTAACAATGGCAACCCCCCAAAAAAACAAACAGAAATAGAGAAAAAAAAGAATGCAGAGATTGAAAAGTTTCTCTAGAGTTCTAAATCTCTCTCTCTCACACACACACATACACAGACACACACACACAAACACACACACGCGCATGCGTTGTCAAAGAAATATTATTAAACGTAATACACGCGTTGTAATACATTCTTGACTTTACGAACGAAAACCTCTAAAAAATTAATAATGTCATATTACACATACATACATACATACATACATACATACATACATACATACATACATACATACATACATACATACATACATACATACATACATACATACATACATACATACATACATACATACATACATACATACATACATACATACATACATACATACATACATACATACATACATACATACATACATACATACATACATACATACATACATACATACATACATACGTACATACGAAATTCTAGTTTATTTCATACGAACAAAACGCTTGTATGATGGGGGAAAATACAAACTCATAAAATCTTTTTAACTTTTGGCATTAGAGTGTCCCTTCCATGATGCAAGCCTGAGAGAAGCCACACGAATAAAAAAAATAAAACGACAATCAATTGGGGTGCATCGGTAGTATAGACGATGAGTGATAGCATAGCATCGGCTATTAAAGTAATCAAAATCCTACTTCCAAAAGAGAACGATTTCAATTGGGGTATAGCGGAATTTCACACTTGATAAGTATTTCCGTTATCGGGAACTTCAACGCTTTCTCCTTCCTTACTGTACGTCAAGAATTTTAAAAAGAGGCAGAAAGTAGAATTAGAGAAACGGTTCAAGCAGCAAAATAGAAACAAAGCAGGACTATCTCATTTAACAGCAACAAAAAGAAGAAGAGACAAGAAAGAAAACGACAGGAATAAAAGAAGAAACAGAGAAGAAGCAAGGTCTCGTAGAGAAGGAGGATAATACAAGACAAGAGATGACGGTACTATTAGATATTTTGGCAGAGTTATGGAGTCTGAAGCAAATGTATCAGACTTCTTTATTACCACCCAAAAGTAAAATAGATACCCGAACTAAACACTTCAACCCGCTGAACACACTTACTACGCCTGATACCAACACTGGTGATTTCTAGTAAATCATCGACAGTAGCAGGTCCAGTAGTATGTCTTTACCGTGGCAAAAGGGATAAGACAGCCAAAGCTCATTACGTCCCGTTAATGAGTTTCCTGTTTTTCAAACAAATAAACTAAATACTCAACGGTATTTTTCAGGGCCACCCATCTCTCGAAAAGAGACTAGTAAATGTTTACCAAAATCAAGTAAAACTCAAATCCCTTTTTCCAATGATGGACACGCATACATGTGAGAGTGTAGGTCCTTATTATTATTATTATTATTATTATTATTATTATTATTATTATTATTATTATTATTATTATTATTATTATTATTATTATTATAAAAATCAAAACCAAAGGACATTTATCTTTTCCTTTCTAGTATATTCTCTGGCAATCAAATTTCACAATGCATTACAATAAAAGGTTAATTTTATTCTTATTTGTCCTTTTGCTATCTCATATTTAGAATTATTTCACTCTCAGTTTTTTTCGTCGTTTTCTTCACTTTCTTATCGTCATCTTTTTCTTCTCTTTCTGGACGTGTCCGGGTTCTTCCTTTTCGGAAGGTACCTCCTTTTAGTTTTCTGAACCCCTCTCCTCTCCTTTTCCTATTGTTTCGTAGGGCAGTATGATGACCAATGTCCTATCTTTTGACAATGCTAACTGGTGCCTTACCGTTTCTCTCTTTTAATGCCTGTCTAGATTTGACGTTGCGGACATTCCGAAGTCCAAGACCAAGAACAATCTATCGATATGGGATCAATGGACACATTCAAAAATGGATTCATAATGTCCTAAAAGGAAAACAAATCAGACCTAGGGTAGGCAAACAATATTTAGAGAACCACGAATTAGAAAACTATACCCCTCGTGGAAGAGTTTTAAGCTCAGTTCTCTTTAACATCATGATCAACGACCTTGAACACGCATTCGATCTTGAAAAAAGACCTATCACAAACTAAGGACGACAGTGGCATATGTAATCGGGCATCCAATACAGCCAAAAAATAGTTGGTGATCTACAAACCATTGGTAACTGGACTGATAGAAAAGGGATCAAGCTATCAGAAGGGAAAACTACTGGAATCTTATTCTCCAAGTTAAGAAAAGAATTTAGCATCGACTGCCTACAGGCAGAGTAAATTTAACAACCAGATCCCACACCATTGATATGCACAAATTCAATATAAAACTTAAAGCAACTTGAAACTGGACCAACTGTTTGAGATAAGATAAAAAAATCTTAACAATTATTGACAATTTCTCTAAAGTATTTGTCAAAATTTAGACGGATGGATAAAAGTCAAAAGACCCAGACAGAACTGCTGCAGCCTTAACTATCTAGGAATTAGATAAGGAATTAGGAAATAGACTCTCAGACGGTTGCTCTATATTCAGCTGAATTATAGACCATAATGGAAGCAACACAATTGGCAAACAAACAAAAATGCCATAAAACACAAATAATTACCGACTAACGTAGCGTTTTGAAATTATTAGCCACAAAGGGGGCGAGAAAGCCTCCTGAAAGAAACAAAATTGCTTCGTAAAACATGATAGAACAAGATCTGGTTGTGAATTCGTGCAGGTGCTTTCACATATCAATATAACAGGCAATAACATGACCGATTTAGTGGCAAAATTCAAATTCAATGAACCTATTCCTTACGAAAATCCAGTACAGCATCCCATAGATATATAACATGATATCAAAAGCTGGCATAAAAATTGGACACATGCCCCAAAGACCGTTTTCTGAACTGGATACAAAAGAGTGAGTTGGAAGATCAAAGCCCCATAAACAATCAACAAACATGATCAACGAGTCGTTAATGAAATCAAAACTGGCAAAACCCTACTAGCAGGCAGTATGGGGAAATATATTCAACTCAATAAAGAAACAAGAACAAATTGCCCCCACTGCGCCAATACTGAGGATCTCCAGCATGTATTCAATGGATGCCCCGAATACAAATCGCCAAGGAAAAAACTAAGCGATTCTCTCAGTCATTAACTCTCCCTACAAATATCCAGGAATTGTATCACAGAGCAATCCAGATCCAAAGCTAACGAACAAATCCATATTCATTTTCCTCAGAGAGATAGATAAAATAGGTAAAATATAATACTATCTCAACAAATATTGCACTATGATATGTGCAATACCATATTTTCGATTCAATGATAAAAGCATAATGGAAGCGGAAATCATACCCTGAGAGGATCGTGTGACTTATGCATATTCCAAATGGTCAGCTGAGATTATTCTAGACGCCGTTTGATTCTGAAGGGATAGGAGTGGTGCGGATATGGCGAACGGATAATCGCCCAAGTTGGGGTTGTCCAGATTGTGCGCGGGCCGATGCCTCACCTGCACCAACTACCATCTACGTTACTGCGAGCGGTGTAGGGGGCATAATTCGTCAAGCAATGCATTAAGCGATAAGTAACTCAGTAATGCTGCAGTAAATGTAGTACCCAAACTTTACATTAATTATATAATTCATTTTTCCCTGACAACCACACTGATATCATATTCATCTCAAAAACGATTTCAGGATTAAAATTGAAGTCATGCTGGCTGGTGGCTCTCCTGTCAGCGCATCTGTGAATTACTGGACGCTTTATGAATTTAGTCGCGGTGGGGAGTGTGTGCGGAGGTGGCATACGGATTGTTATCTAAGTTGGTGTAGTCTAGCCTGTGCGCGGGCCGATGCTACACCTGCACTCATCACCTACTACGATACTACAAGGGCATCAGAAATATTATTCGTTACGCAATGCAACATGATTACAGGTATCAAACTGAAAGTAACCTACCAATCCAAACCTCTCCAAACACAACTAATAACAATATTTTTCTTCTCATACATCTCATAGTGGATAATTAACTCATTACTAATCAAACTGACCCGTAAATCTAGTCTTTATAAGGTGGCTAAAACCTCAGCCGTCAGGACCAGATGCAAAATACGGCAAAGATTCAGCAAAAAATTATTAAGAATAACATAAGACCTCAAATTATCATTTACGGTGGCTAAAATCCCAAGCTGTCATGTCCAGACACACAATGTGGCAACCAAACAAGTAGATTAAGACAAATGTCATAAAACTATCTCTACAAAGTAGCTAAAAGCCAAAGCAACAGGCTCAGCGGAACAATGTGGTAAATAAACTATATGATCAATGCATACGACCGAAACGAACAGACATATAAAGTTGTTAAACTAAGCCATCAGGCCTCCGCACAATGGGAAAACGTTAAACTTAATTATTAAATAATCTTAGGTAGATCCATTGTGCCATTACTCCAATATAAGCAGAACAAACACTTTTTTAAAATCTAAATACGGCAAGACGCCACCATTTGATATTCGTAAAAATGTGAAACAAAACGTTATGATCTGAGATGTAAGGCGCCTCGTTCATCTGTGGTCCTGTCCATCCTTTCTTCTGCAGGACATTGTGTGTGCAAGAGAGTGCAAGTGGGCTTAGTCCCACTCACCAAATTTTCAGTGAGACAACATTATCTCGAAATAGATGAATCAAACAGCACACTATGAGTGAATTAAAACTTTGGAGAACGGGATAAAATTTCGTCCTCCTCTAGAAATATATATTAGCCACTTGTGGGATCATTAACGGTCGCACATGTCCAAGTGGGTTAATGAGAATTTAATTCTAAGTAAGTAAGCAGTCTGACCATTCACTGTTCACTAGTTAGCCTATGAAGATGACTTATAATTTATTTATGTTGAATGAGGCCTATTTGATTTTAAATCGTGTCAAGCAAAATCTAATATCCACGCTTGAAAAAAATAGATAATAATGGGATGTTAAAAGTGGCCTAAGACCTGATAGAAAAAGTGTTCAGAGATGAAATCAAGAAGGAGCATAAGAATGGGCCTACACTAAGGGGTTATCCTTCTCCTTCCGCTGAAGCTGATAACAATATCCTGCCAGGAAGCTTGTAACCAGAAGTGGACACAATCTTAGACGGTAAAAGATTTCCACAACCCCAAATAAGACAGCCCTTTTCATGGCTAACCCAAAACTCTAGAAAAGAGATTGTAGTCCAATTGCCAAAATATTTATCTGTAGGGTTGTTTATGTGGCTTGTAAGATAGTGAGCGTATGTAAGTGATGAGATGGAGGTGTGCCTATAAACACTTCGTTTTCTCCTGGCTTTCAAGATATTCTATGTGTATTTTTTATGTATGAGTGCAAATATTGAGTGTTTGTAGGTTAAAGTGAACATTCATCTAGGTTCGCGCATCCATGTTTTGATGGTGCTGTGAGTATGGGTGCTTTTTGTGCAACGGGGTGTTTTCCTTCACGGCTGTGCTTGAAATATATAAAGTGTGGCGTGGCGTTCGTCATTCTCTCTGACCATCGTTCATGGATTAACTTTAAATAAACTGAGTGGAATCAGCAATGTGTTGGGCTTCCAAATGCTCCTGGAGTATGCCAGACGAACTCTGGATGAGCTGGCCATGGAGGCCATTGCAGAAAATTCTAGACATGACGAAGAGGATAAAAAAATAAAGAAAGAAGAGGAGAAGGAGAGGAAAAGACATATTTTGCCTCACCTCATATTTTGGAAAACGTGTGACATCTGCCCTGCGGTGAGGCCATCAACTCCACAACAACGTCACCAACAGTCACAACCTGTAACGAGATCCCTCAATTCGAAAATTTGGAAGAAGAGTTGGAGAGGCAGAAGCAAGAATGGGAGCTTCAGCAAGCACTGCAATTAATGAGGCGGATATATCCACAGGCAGGATTGCAAGGAAGAAAGACATCAGAATTCCACAAACTGAACACTGTGGTTCTGAAGCCACTCAAGTGGCCTCAGCACTCCCAACCAGAAATGTAAATTGGAACATTGGCTGAAGTTGGCGATGCGTGTTTAATGTCCGGCAGTTGAGGTGTCACCATTACCAGGTGCATTTGGCTAACCAGATCTCTAGAAAAGAGTGAATAATCATGTTGCCAATCATATTATTGTGTGTGTATTTGTTTATGTGTGTATGTGTGCACGCATACTTTGGGTCTGTGTGTTTGCTTTATTCATTAACAAACAACTTATCCCTAAACAGAAAAAGAGTGTTTGAGTATTTGTGTGTTTTTGTTTGTATATTTGTATGGCATCGCGCGTACATTTGTGCATTGATGTGTGTTTGTATTTCCTTAACAAAAAACTTATCCTTAAACACAAAGTAGTGTGTGCGTGTTCGTGTGTGTATGTGTGTGTGATTTAATTTTTCCTTAACAATAAGAACTTATCACTAAATACAAAAATTTTATATTATTGTGATGGCTTGTAAATAATATATTTTAGTTCAGTACTAATATATCTGAATTGTTGGTATTTATAAGGTAAGTTGGTGTAGAAGATGTTTTCCTTTACGTCCCGTGCAGCGTTAGTCTTCGCACCATTTGTTTTCTCTCCTCCACAGTACAAACAAGTCAAACGAATCCTAGGGTAGAAAACAGGTGCTAGGAAAATCAGACTCGCAAACACTTGGGTGGAATCCTGATAATATCAAGCCTGTGTTGCTAAAAGATTTTCCTACCAAGGCCCCAACTCCGTGGCAAAATCCCTTCCTTCTACTTTATTTTCCCTTCCGAGAAAGCACAAGGGCACACAACAGGTGACAGTGGGTGGAATCATTGAAACGACAAGCCAGTGTTGCAAAAAGATTTTCCACCAAGAAGTCATTATGTTTTTGCTTTCTCTTTCTTCCTCCCTTTTTTCTGTACTAGTGAGGTTATTCATTTTGGGTATTGAAGATCTCTTTCGACAAAAACTATATCCATAACAAACAGACAAGATCCTTTGGTTTTACCATCAAAATTAACAACCATAATAACAAAGAGAAGCCCAAAAATATGGGACGACTTACTACCAACAGATTTCGGAACATTTTCAAGAATACGAAGTACACACTATATCCAAAATTCCAACTAGCATCAGTATAATTAAACAAATAACAAAAGGTACAACATTCGATCAATATGCAGAGGTGGTCTATAAGCTTTGGAGTTAGGGCTAGTCAACAAGTACCACTCGACTGAATTTGATCACTACACACGGATTGGCGTTTCAGATCGTACGCGCCACAGGAGTCCGGGCCGCTTGCAGCCCGACTGGGTTTATTTCCGTCGTTTCCCCTGCCGGACATAAATAGGAAGTGCGACATTGCACATAAACACAGCGTTATGATGGAACCATGCTCCCAACCCAGACGAATTAATAAGTTTGACCTTCAAGCATTATCCAGTCACAAAGCGCTAAGTTTGAATAGGTAACTTTAATATATTCAAGTTCAATTCTTTTCAATGTTATGATTAATGATCTGAAGAAATCTGTCGATCTCACAAATATAAATTTATCCCAATATACGAAGGCAACAGCGTCATGTGGAAGGCAGGAAACCCTTCAAGCAAACTAATTATTAGCAAAATCCAATCGAGTTTAAATCAAATTGGAAAATTGGCTGATAAATGGGGTTTCAAAATCTCAAAAAGAAAAACGGCTGGAATATTATTTACACATAGTACTAAGACCAAAAGAGAATACTCAGTTCTGAATATTCAAGACACTCGAATAAAATTTGAGAAAGTCACCATATTTATGCGTATGTATTTTGAAGAACGTATTTCATGGAAACATCGTATCCAAGAGCTTATTCGAAAATGTAGCCTGGACTTAAACCTCCTCAACAACATTTAAGGAATAAATTGGGGAGTGGACCAGAGCAACTTTCTAGTCCCATACAAATTATTAATAAGATCTAAAATATACTATGGAGGCCAGGTGTATACCTCGTCAAAGTCGTACCTTTTGAATAAAATATATAATATTCAAGCAAAGACCCTTCGCATGTGTACAGGTTTGCACACAAATGCCTCAAGAGAGGTAATACAGATCTTAACAGAAGACATCCCCAATTCG
This sequence comes from Potamilus streckersoni, assembly GCA_016746295.1. Lineage (NCBI taxonomy): Eukaryota > Metazoa > Mollusca > Bivalvia > Unionida > Unionidae > Potamilus > Potamilus streckersoni. Next base: position 1,866,184 of record JAEAOA010001069.1, on the reverse strand, counting down.
CCTACGAAGAGAAGAACTATTACTAAGATATGTGGTAAGATCATCAATCCATGAAGATTTGCATCCAACTAAGATTTGTTTAGCGAATGTGATAGCCCCTTCAGCCGTTGGTTCGTCCTGTGGCCGCCAGAACGAAGGAAGGTTCATGAAATAATCAAAATCTTGAAATCCCAAACATACAAACAGAACAAATCGATTACCTTGTTCCCATATTATGGTCATGCAACACACCGTATATCAATTTAAACGCCATCAGGCTTGGACCAAAAATGAAATACCTGTAGACATAAGATTTACAATACTCTATACAATACAAAACTCATATTATTATTATACTAAGCTTTACACTGATGGATCAAAAACAAATGATCCTATCAGAATAGCACCCGATATAAGCTATCGCGGAAAAATACCTAGATTATCAGATAACTGCTCTATTTACACAGCAGAATTCTAGCCTATAATTGAAGCCATTAAATGGTCAAAGTTCACAAACATCCGCAAAGTACTAATTTTATCACCAACTTAGTGTCTTAAAATCACTGGCAACGGGCATCTTGACAATTTCGTAAATGAGTCCAACCTGTTACTGAAACAAATGGAAAACGATAACAGAAAAATGGAATTTAGGTAGGTGCCATCCTATATAAACCTCTCAGTAGACGAAAAAACTGATCAATCAGCTACAAACAAACTTCAAGAAAGTAATCATACCATACTCTGGTAAAACTGCAAAAAAAGTGCTATATCATAATCAGGAATACAAGTCTAGGGAACTGGCAACAGGATTGGTTGCAAGCTCTACTTTCTACGAAAGGACGTATTCAGAAACATAAAAGCACCGACTCTGGTTCATAAACATGGCCAGAAAATTGTAAATGAAATCAACTCATGAATACACTATTAGCCAGCAATGTCAAAACAATTCTTCAAATTAACATTGTTAGAGGCGTAAATTGCCCTCATTGCCCGATCTTCGAAGATTTTCACCATACATTTAATGTGTCCAATAATAATCATGCACATCTGGAAATCTCTTTAAGACCAAAGAAAAAACACTTAGGATACCAACGACCTACCCGGAATCCCTAGCGCCCATTAACTCTAATATCTATTTGACATAAAACAATATCCTAGTTCTACTAAGAGAAATTGGCAAACAAAGAAACATGGTAAATTACAACATCCCAGACCATAGAGAGTTGACACAGTCATAAGCCCTTCAGACTAGCCTTGCAATATAATTAGTGACAGGATTGTTATTAAATATTAATTGCGATAACAGTAGCCTTGTGTGGGATAGCAGGACAAATGTATAAAGATGTATAGTAAAGCTGGAGAACAGCCGCATAGGGGTGTGTGTTATACCTGTGTGCTTATGGCATATACCGATTGAGACAGACCTGGCCCCCTGCGTCATGTTGAGGCTCCAAACACTAGATAAGCAATAGCAATAGTGAAAGGAACACATTAATAAACATGGGTCAAGGCATGTAGTAATAGACCTTATACATTACCTACACACCTATAATTTGATGTATTAGCAATAGTTAATAAACTGCGAGTGTTGACAGTGCAGGAGGCTTGTATGGGTGGGGTGGCGGCAGGACAAATGGAACAAAATTTACGGGAAAAGCTGAAAACCAGTCACATTGGGGCAGGACAAATGGAACAAAATTGATGGGAAAAGCTGGAAACCAGCCACATTGGGGGAGAAGCGTTATGCCTGTGCGCATCCGGCGGACACAAATCGATTGAGACAAACCTGTCCTCCCCCTGCCATGCTGCGAATAGAATCTCGACTTAACAATGGCAGTAGTAACAGCTTCAAATTACTAAACAATATGCAATGTACGTAGCATTAAATCATATAAACAAATTATATAATTATTCCAACAATAGCACAATTAATTGATAGCTAACTTCAATTAACGTAGCAATGAATCATATAAACAAATTATACAATTATTCCAACAATAGCACAATTAATTGATAGATAACTTCTTCTAATTATCCATTATTATGAAGATTCAATAATTATCTTTGCAAACAACTTATGTTTCTGTCATCTATCTCATATTTGCTCACTAAGTGAAGTGGATTAATATATACTATATATTCATAATAATAAATAGTTTCATGAATATTAGATATTATAGGATGGATAGATCGCAACAATCAGGCCCAGCTGCACAAAGAGGTAATGATTGATAAATAAAAGGTTCAAATAATGTATGCAAGAACCAAAAATTAGAATTATGAGGTGGCTAGAAATCAAATGGCCATCAGGCCCAGCCGCACAATGCGGCACTCAAATTATTTATAGAATGCAAATTAAATATATACGGTGATCAAAACCAAGCCATCAGCGCCCCCCTCCAGGCGAAAAATAACTTTATTTACTTAAATAAAATCCCAAACTATCAGACGTAATAATTTTTTTTAAAAAAGTTGCTCGTTTTCCTTTTTATATTTCTACAGCACAGATACAATCATTCAAAAGGCGCAACTTTAAATTTGGAAACTGGGATCTCACTTAAATCACAAATAGCTCCCTTCCTAAATATAACCATACCATCCAACCCTCGTCCGGACATTAAATCACACTGTGCACGCATTAAACCTACTACTCCGAAGAGCGTGTCATCATGTTATAGGGGATGGCGCTAGATATGTGATATAATCCCCAATAAGAGAGGAAGTGGATGCAGACTTTCAAGCTATGAGCATGGATGTTTCTAATACCGCTCCTCGTCATCCCCTGGGATTTCACTGTTCCAAAATAGGACACAATTAAGTAACATACTATGTGTGCATTATAGCGTTGCGGTATTCCGTCCCCACTTCTGCTGAATTTAAATCGTTGCGCATTCACTGAGTCTGCAAACGACGCTAATACAGGACATATGGTACTAATGGTATAGAAAATGGAAACCGGTCTGGAAATGGGTGAACATTTAATAGAGTATAAATGGGTTTGGCTGGCCAACATTGGTTTATAATGTAAGTTATGTTTTAGGAAAAAAGAATCTTTTGAGAGCTTATCTTAGTTTAAAGTGAAGCAAAATAGAGACATTATTTTATTGATGGAATTCCAGTCCTTTAACAGTCTTAAGTTTGGATCACTCATTACTACAAGTAGCACCATATTTTTTGGTGTGGAATTGAAAGTACTTGTTGCAAACAAATGCAAGTCTAGAATGTGCTGGGGATCATATACTTTCCTCTGCACAGCTGCTGACATCGAGGTTTCGTCTATCCTGATATATATAAGTTTGATCATGGGCACTCAGAAATTTTAAGTGATTGATTTTTATTGCAATTTTTTGCTAACGGAACTGAATTAGTACAATGAGTCATACAATCTAATCATCATCATTCGCGCCATTTAACACGAAATGTGATATATTTTCAGACATGTACAAGATGGTGACGTTGCAAGAGGTAGTGAAGAGAGAATGAGGATTATAGCCCGCACAGATTGAAAATGGAGATTAACAATTTGAAGAAAGGGAAATAAATATTGAGAGATCTGTTAAAAAAGGGAAAATAGAAACGACAAGATTGAATGACAAAATTGTAAACGAGGAAAATGAGAAAGAAAAAAAAAGGAAGATTGGATGGAGGAGAAAGAGAATGGGAAGATATAGTTGAAGACAAAAATTGTGATGGAGAAAAGAAGAAGAAGAAGAAGAAGAAGAAGAAGAAGAAGAAGAAGAAGAAGAAGAAGAAGAAGAAGAAGAAGAAGAAACACCCCAAAGACCCGAAGAAGAAGAAGAAGAAGAAGAAGAAGAAGAAGAAGAAGAAGAAGAAGAAGAAGAAGAAGAAGAAGAAGAAACACCCAAAAGACCCGAAGAAGAAGAAGAAGAAGAAGAAGAAGAAGAAGAAGAAGAAGAAGAAGAAGAAGAAGAAGAAAAAGAAGAAGAAGAAGAAGAAGAAGAAGAAGAAGAAGAAGAAGAAGAAGAGAAGAAGAGGAAGCAGAAGAAGAAGAAGAAGAAGAAGAAGAAGAAGAAGAAGAAGAAGAAGAAGAAGAAGAAGAAGAAGAAGAAGAAGAAGAAGATAAAGGCCCTTTTCAGGCCACTCCATTGTTTTTACATTAAATATTTTCTCCTTGCCATATTGATGTATTTGTTTGTTTGTATATGTCTATGTCTCTAGTAACATTTATTCAATTCCTATTGTCCGTATATTATCCCACCTTATTAAATTTTCCTTATCCGTATATTAAAATTTCACGGTCCTTGGGTAGTCCCCTATATGATTAATTCCTCTTGTCTGTATATTCCTAACACGTGTTTTTAAACATTAAAGTCTCATTAAAAGTACATCGTCTTCATTCACTACTTACACACACACACACACACACACACACACACATATATATATATATATATATATATATATATATATATATATATATATATATATATATATATATATATATATATATAAATATAAATATATATTTATATTTATATATAAACGACTTAATTACAAACGGCTAAATTATAATTATTTTACTTTATTATGGGTTATAATTATTACTGCTTTATAGAATCATCTTAATATTAGTCACGTCAAGATACAAAAACGAAATGTTAAAATGGTTCTGTTTTTTTTTCTCCGTATATCTTGGAGAGCAAAAGCAAAAATCTAAATTCGTATTCAGTATTATTTCTTTACGTCAGTACAAACATGAAGCAGATTTATTAGAGTTACAGATATATAGATGAACATCGCTAGCTATGTGCTATCATCATGCACAGAAAGAGGAATGACAAAATTCGAAATCATATACAACGGTAGCTGTGTTGTATAATGCCAGAAAAGCGCACTGGAAATGACTGCGGTATCATATATAAACCTGATACGTGGGTAATAGGCAATACAACTGACGTAGTGTTTCAAAAGCCTAGTTTAACTTTGCGTTAATCATCAAGAATTAGGAGGAGAGAGAAACGCCATGTGGTTGGACATAATTCTTAGGCTTCGTTTCCACTTCAGGGAGACGTATTTTCTCCATCAACCATTTGAGAGCCTGAATTCGTTTACATAGAGCTTCGTACGCAACATTCCCATATGACACAGCATTATTTTTACACAGTGACACAGCGATACGACATCTGGATCTATATGCGTTACTCTCACTTTCAAGTTAAGCTGCCTTTCGATTGAAGAAAACTATGGATAGCATAATGGATTGCTAAAGGGTATTTTATCTCCCAGTGTCAGACAATACTTCGTTGCCATTACAACTTTACAACTTTACCTAAATTCCATAGCAACTGGAACGTCAAAAGAAAAACATGTGTTTAATGCATAATTAGTTTACTCTCTTTCATAGTTAAGGAAAGAAGGCCTGATAGATTCGTTTACAAAGGCATATATATTTCTAATACACAGCAGCAGCAGCAGCACTCGTCCGCTAGCGATGGAAGAAAGTTGGCAGAGTAGGAAATAAGGAAAACGTGGATCAATTCTGTTTAACACATATAAATCAGGTACAATGAAATGTGTCTTGTTCCGAATTAACTATGCCAGCAGAATGAAGGATATTAAAACACTGATTATCATCAATGTGATATTGTTGCAGAGACTATATACGTTAGCTGCCGGTGAGTAATTTATATTATTTATTCAGTTAATAGTTGATAAAAATTCGAAGTTATAGCGTTATAAAATGGCTGTAGGTTGTGATTTTTCAACTATACAACTCAACTAGGCGATAATTATCTGACCTATTTATCCCCACTTAAAGCTATACAGATTTGGAGCGGTAAACAATGAAGTTGAAAAGCGTTATTGTGACCAGTTCTTTTTCTACTATCTTACAGACTCTTTTCATTTTACGTTAAGATATCCTTTTGCCAAAATCTGTTTTGCATTTTAGAATTGCATATTTAAGATTTTAGATTTGTGAAGATGCATAAAAATGATAACTAAAAGTGACGACTACAAATGTATATGCGGGTATGTGTATGTGTGTAATATCTTAATGAATATAATGTAGGAAGAGGCGATTGTGTTGACTGATTCTTTACAGGATTTATATCACTTCACAAAGGAATATATGTATCTTAATTATGGAATTTTACATATTCATAATTTACTGTTGCAAATATCTTGTTACCATAAAATCTTTACATTTTCTGCTTCTTTCACACATGGAAGATTGTATATGACCGACGAAACAATTGTCTCACGAGCATGTCGTTTTCTATAGTGGTAGCCATCAGCGTCGAGGTAATCCAATTATTAATGAAGTTAAGTGACAGTTTCTTTAGTCATGTGCTCAGTGGCCTTACACAATTACAAAGCACGGTGTCGGAAGTCATGTCAAGGCATTAAATTATAATATTCTCATTTTTTGTCAGCGAGATATGTCGTAGGCGATGCAAAACGTGGAAAAACAAAATGTGGACTTATCATTTTTTTACTCTCTTTATTGGGGTTGTCATCTCTATAAGTATAAATGTTTTCCAATTTTCAGGAATGTAACATTTCTTTATTTGAGTATGACTGACAGTAATGTGATCAGTCTTTACATGTACCAATTGCGGTTTGGAGAAGAGACAAAGTGTTAATAGTGTAAACCAGGACAATATGTATAATGTGTTCAGCTCGCTTGTATAGTTACCTGATTAGAAAATCTTATCATGTTTTATATCAAGGAAACAGCTAATATGCACTCATACATATTTTCTTTGAATATATTTATTTCAAGTGTGTATCTTGTATTACATTCTCTCTCTCTCTCTCTCTCTCTCTCTCTCTCTCTCTCTCTCTCTCTCTCTCTCTCTCTCTCTCTCTCTCAGATCCGAGTAGCCGATTGGTCTAGAGAGCTCACAATTCCAGATCACTGTGCCATCTCTTCTGTCTCGAGTTTGACTAATGTGGGTACGTGAATCGGTTTGTTATTAGCTTTTCGTGGGTAATGGTTCTTTCCTGGGTTTTCTCAGATTCCTCCACCACCAGTCAAACTGGCCACCATGTACAGCCTATGTGGTGCTGAAAATGGTTAAGGCTATTGGAATAAGGTGATGGTTTGTGTTGTATAGTCAAGATGATGGCTTGTGTTGTATAGTCAAGGTGATGGCTTGTGTTGTATAGTCAAGGTGATGGCTTGTGTTAAATAGTCAAGGTGATGGCTTGTGTTATATAGTCAAGGTGATGGCTTGTGTTGTATAGTCAAGGTGATGGCTTGTGTTGTATAGTCAAATATCACGTAAAGTACGGACTGAGTTTAACTCGTTAACTTGCAATTCTGCAACTCTGTCATTTAAATGTTCATTTCCAATCTATATGTTTGAAAAAGTATTTATTTGAGCTAAAATTTGCAATATGATACTGTATTTTACGCGTAATAGATAACTTCATTGACCTAGTATTAAGCTAATGCGTTGTAATTATCTTGGTATATGACAACTAATCACGATGCAAGGAACGTTTCATTTTTCTTATTCACAGGGCTTTGTGTATATTGCTCGACATCACGATGCAAATAGAGGCAGCTATATTTGTCATATTCCAGTCAAACCGATTCCCAAAAATGACAATCATATATACTTGTAACCCGGTGTCTTTTGAGCTTTACAAAATTACTGTTATGGGCGGTATATAAAAATAGCAAATATAATTGCGAAACACTCTTGAAATGCATAAAATAAAATGACTTATTTGTTTATATTTGTTTTCTGTTTATTAGATCTTTCAAGCCATGCGCTTTTTTCTGTAAGTAAGTATATTTTTACCAAAGTTTACATCTTTGGATATCATCACCAGTCTTTCGTTCCTAATAACTTTCTGAAGATAATGATAAATATTTTACCATTATCTACTTTTTACAAATGAATGTTATTTGTATACATAAATGCTATGTATATTGAAAATTATTGCATTTATGAGAACCATTCTGTTTGTGCAATGCGTTTCCTCTTCATGTATATATACATTTGCTTTTCTACATCGGTTGTACTGTATGTCAAATAGGCCATATATAGAAAAATATTATATAGTTATTATCTACAATTAGTTCTGTACATATTAGCGGTGATTTAGTGACCTTTTATGTATGTGTCATAACTAGTTATCCGTGTCATTTTGGTTTGACATTTGAACACGGGATTGGATTACTTTGTTTTTATCGTCAGACAGTAAAGTCATTTTCAAAGAATTAAGCTTTAGAAATCATGATGCAATGAAGTAGTTTAGTATTGTTGGTTGTCTATATAAAGGGAAAATAGTATACCTAAGTCCAAGATCTTGTACATATTATCTTGAAATCATTATTGTTATACCAAGAAAGTGTTTAGCGATTTAAACTCAATGTTTATTAATTAATGAAGTCCAGAAACTGAATTACCCACTGAAATACAATAGATTGTTCAGCATGCGCAGATAATGATATTCAAGATTCTTCATTTTGTGGAACATCATAAGATTTATGACTAAAATTGTGTCATAATCATTATTAGGAAAATGCACGGAGAACTGGGATATTGGCTTCATCATTAAATGCTGCTTATGGTCCATACAGACTTTTATACCAATTTTTATAAACTACTGTCAAGTTTGTTAATGAATGGCTAGAATTAATTTTATTTGCAAACAGCATGTGCTAATAAAGAGCTCGTGTTCGAATGCTGCAAGTTCTATTCAAAATCCACTTCTTGTCACTAAATGGATTATTGGTAACTGTCAGTTGCATTTCATGTTTATTTAATTCAGACCCTATGTTGTTGTACATTGTGCCGAAGTCGGCGGACAAAAATAATACAATTGTTTTTATTAAAATGCATTACTTCACATACTCACTGGTATATTTTGCATGGGACAACAATATTACCAGACTGTTTAGCCATTTCATCATAACCAGAGCACCATTCCAGACTCGTCTGTATTGAATTGTATATTAACAATAGCCACTAAACCTCATAATAACAGCAATAGTCTCCCCCTCCCCCCTCTCTCTCTCTCTCTCTCTCGATCTCCCTCTCGTTCTATGTACAATATTATGTGTCTTATCAGGTTCGTTTGTGTAGATGATATTTCGAAAGTAAAAAACAATCACAGTTCACTACACATGAACGTATTAACATATGTATTGGATCGCAATTACCTGACACATTTGTGTGCCTCATAAACAAAATTATTAATTACACCGCTCGATATCAATGACATTTACCAGCACATTGCGACAGGCTGGACTACAGATAGACTATTTCCATGAATAGTAATTTTAAAAGGAGAGTAGCCTATAGTGTCACCTGTTCAAAAGATTAAAATATAATTATCAAGATACGACGTATCAAATCTCAAGACTATGTGCCAAATTTCGAAATACGCATAGGAATTCTTTGGATTAATTGCTCGACTTCGAAATACGGCACTTCAGATCTCTGGATTCATTATATGTACAGTCATAATTATTTATGCAATACTAGGACGTGAACAATCATCTTTTAACATTTCCGTTGAAACTGTCAACACTAAAAGTAGCAAAGTTAAAATACTTAAGCAAGGCTAAGACCCGATTCCTGTTCGGGATATACCTTAAATTTTGTCTCAGAGGCAAAACCGAAATTGCAGCTATGTAGAATAGGAAATCTGTTAAAGAATAGGTTTAATATCAGTACATAATTTGGTGCCTACATAAATATAATTATTTATTCCATATTAGCCTAACAATATTAAACAATCTGTATTTTAATCCGAACGAAGCAAATAAAGAATAGTATGAAACACGAAATTAACTAATTATGATAGTCAACTGTCGAAATAGAATTATCATATAAACATTTCGCCCTTAAATGTATTCAGTTTCTTTTTAGAACGAACACACACACACACACACACACACACACACACACACACATATATATATATATATATATATATATATATATATATATATATATATATATATATATATATATATATATATATATATATATAAAGACTACAAATCAAATGGCGAATAACAACCCTTTCAAGCGTACTGGATCCACCAAGGGATCACGTGTGTCAGGGATTAATTAAAATAGATTCAATTAACTGACGACGAACAGTACGAAACTAGTAACTAACTAGCCTAAGCGCTTTTGACTCTTAATGAGTCTTTTTCAAAGGCAAATACAAAACATATATACGACAAACAAATAAACACAAAAACGTTGTGTTTGTGAACCTCTACATGGCTGTCTTCACATGTGCTAAAACTATAAATACAACCAGCTTGTATAGACTAATTGCGGAAACTGAAAACGTTGTATAATTCCCTAAAGGTCTACAAGCCAAAGCGACATCTATTTTTACTTTATATACATATATAACGCAGATTATATCCCGGATATTTGATTCTATACCAGTTTATCTTATAGTAAAAATTGAAGGATAATAAGAAGATTTAGAAAATGTTAAATTCTACTAGTGCATAGTTTTTATTTTCTAGTCTTCTTGGTTTAGACCGCTTGGTTTCAATGTTCTAAGGCGGCGTATCCAGTATGATTCCTTTTCCTTCCTGGTTTCGGAACTCCAGCTGTCGTTGTTAGCAATAGAGATAAGTATTATATCACTGAAAGTGTGGCCAGGGGAGGAGAAGTGTTCTGAGACCGGGCTTCTGTACAGCTTTCTTGTCATCCAATCAGATCTATGAAGGTTTATCTTTTTGTGTAGCTTTTCAGTTTCTCCGACGTACTGAAGGCCACAGATCTTACATGTGATGAGATAAATCACATTCTCTGTTTTGCGCGTTTTGTTTGGACCATGTATGTTTAGTTTTTCTTTAGTCACTGTGCTAGTGAATGTCTTGGTCTCTATCATATGTTGACAGATTTTGCATCTTTTATCGCCACAGAGTCCAGATTGACTAGGTTGGTTTTGACTAGCGATTGGCGTTAGCTTTGCACTGACTAGGATGTCCTTAATAAATGACTTAATAAACCTAGTCTCGCTGATTCTTCATCTGCGTTGATGGGATATACATTGAAATTATGTTCTACCGATACATCAAAGCAGTCATATTTCATCTCTCCTTCTGGATATAAAAATGTGAAATTATTGAGGCATGATATGGAATTCGACCTTACCCATCATGATCAATTAATTATTTAATGGACAATTGTGTATGAAATATACCTCTCTGCTTATCCACGCTTACTATATATAAGACAATGGGGTGTGAATTATACCTTAGCGAACATCCTAACTTACCATTTAAAAGATAATGGTGCGTGAAATATAATTGACTATATCGCCACGCTAACTGTGAAATCTGCCATATATGAATTATTATTCGACTTATATGTTCTTCTATACATTGTAAAGGAGACTCAACGCAACAAGTGAAATCTCCAATACTTTTGTGATACACTATACCACAGGATATATATATATATATATATATATATATATATATATATATATATATATATATATATATATATATATATATATATATATATATATATATATATATATATATATATATATATATATATATGTGTGTGTGTGTGTGTGTGTATTACTAGCCTTAGGATGTGTGGGAACCAGGGCAGCCAACAGTGAACGCGGGGCCCCAAACAAACAACTTGCATTGCGGAGAAACGCGGGGCACAAGGCGGTTGCATCGTTCACGTTGTCTTAGGACTTGGCGAGAATCTGAAAGTGAAATAGTCAGCATTATTTTCCTTGCAACACTCTTGTGGGTATTTATTCTATGAGCGTTTGTAATCGTGATCCATATACAATTTAATATCAGTTATAATATCTGATTTTCTTAGCATAAAAAAGTTACTGAAGTAATTTTTCTTTGGTGGCCTTCCTAGATACTTTTTTTAATCCTATTCATGTACCTAAGAGCAACAAGTCCATCGAGTATTACAAGGTATCCCTTTCAAATATGCAAGGATTAACTTTAATTGTTTTCATGAAATTCAAGGTTATCACAGTGTGGCATTTTATAGTGATGTCTAGCACTCTAGCACTGGGGCATCATGTAAGATCGTGTCCGACTAAGTCTTATTATCCAGACACAAGGTCCACCAGTCCTAACACTTAACTTCATAATACTCTCTCTGCTGATTGTACCATTGGTATCATTATTAGGTATCATTATTAGGATGCACACAGAACACGTCCACAAGACTTTACTTTATTTGACTTAAGTTAAATATCAATGTATCGCTTTCCAACAAACATTATTATGCAACTGATAAATTATTTAATGATTTATCGAGAGAAGCAAGAGAGAAACCACCACTGAGATCTCATCATGCACCTGCACACAGGGGCTGGCCTAGAATAGCTGTCAGCAACTGGTACCCTAGGCGAACCCTACAACTGAAATGGAGTGGCTAACGATAAGCTTCTAATAATTGTTGTCGAACTGTGTTTGGCATCTGTTATGCACTGAATTTTCTCACCAGATCAATTTCTAGACCGTGAAAGTACCTCTGCTATTAGTCTCGTTTGTGAAATGGTTTTTGTTTAGTCTGTGTTACTGTTATATGTACAGGAAGCTTACATCACTAAGTACACCTGTTTTGTCTCCTGTTGCTGAAGAGAAACATGATTAAATCCCACCGCTCGTGTGCGAGTTGCGACTAGTATCGGATTGACTTCACGTTCGAGTGATGCTAACTTTACATAGGTCAGTACTACTTAAACGATCCCTTGATCTCAACAGTGCAGGATTACCAAATAGGGAGAGTAGACACCGGTCTATGGGCCCCCACTTCCTTTAAGGGCCCCGGGCAACGAATCAGGATAATATTGATTTGATTTGATCTTGACGTATTATGGGATAATTTGCGATGGTGGGTCTGAGATTTCAACTGCATAGGGACCTCAACAAATAAATACTGTCTTATCAAGTTTTGAACTCATGTATTCACATTAAAGTGATAATATTTAAATATATACCATGTAGACCATGTAGGTTTTTTATTTTTAGAGTCTTCAAACTACTTTTGTTTTCTACTCCCAACATGTTTGAACATGTTTAGTCGTTGTATAACAAACAATAGATATACAAAAATTGCTCTGGCATTCCACTACCCACTTCTGAATCCCCCGCAACAAATCGGTGCACGTGAAAATTTTTCTTTCTTTAGAATTTAATCACCGTTTATTGTGTTCCTCCAGCCATTAAGAGACATACAGATATATGTAGCCATTACCGTGTACAACCGCCATTGCAACAGAAACCGTTACATTATGTTCCGTTGTTAGAATTTATTTTAACCTCATTCGAATGAATTTGCGAGGCACGTAGCCATCCTAAATGCTCAGTAAACGATTAATTCTCATTCGTACCTACTTCCTTAATAATAGGGGGTACCGAGTGGCTGAGTGGTGTAAAGCGCTTATTTCTGTCTGCGTGGGCTCGAGTCTAAGATTTGGCGAATGTGGATATGTGAGAAAGCTTGCCAGTAGCTTTTGTTGGGTCGGTGGTTATTTCCGCAGATTTACCGGTTTCTTCCTCCACCATTAATACTGGTAGCTATCATGTGCTGAACAATGGCGTAAAGGCCCAAAACAACAACAACGACAACAACAAAAACCTCCTTAACTGGGAACGCATTTTTAATCATGCACTACCTTTACTGGAACATACTTGATTGTTTTCAACTATAATATATGTGGTTCATTCTAGACTGTATATAACATCAGGCTGTATCCATTCAGTTATCACGCTTGGCAGTTTTTGCTTTCATTATCTTGGCAGCATAATTTATTCAGAAGAGTCTGTCAAATTCATATGCACTGCCTTCTGTATAATCAATGGAGATTGCTATATCGCTATCGAACGAAAAATTTCTGACAACGCCTAAAATAACGTTAGATTTATATACCGACTGCAGGGGCAATGTGTTCTGTAACGAAAGTACTATTAAGCCCTAATTTTAGGACCGGTACATGTACATCTGGCCAAACATAAGCACGTGAATATATGAAATAGAATGATCACAACGGTAACCCAAAACAAAGGGCAATACCACATTTAAGTTCATTTGAATTTTGAGCACACAGTATAAAGTTACAATAATGTGACATCATCTGTAAATGTAGGATTTACGATGATCATGCTAAATCAACTGAAAATAATGCAGAACTGTTGTTGTTGGTTTTAACTTAATTGATGTGATTAATAAACGCTTCAACAAATCAACAAAAATCGTTGCATAAAATCAATATAAATGCCTTCATTTGTTAATGTAGTGGACAACATATTTATTATTTTTAAGCAAGCATTATAACAGTAACCTGGGTAAATTATTTAGAGTTTTCGTTACCTTTTAATCCATATCAACAATTTTAAAACAGTTTATAAAACAAAAGAATAAATAAGACAATTATCAAAAAGGCGACCTTCTTGTCGTCGTGGTTTACATTATAATAGCTTTAGTTTGCATGTAATTATTACTGCATCGATTAGACGTATCCGAAACTGAGCCATCATTAAAAACCCTGAGATGGAAATTCAGAGATCGATATTATCTGATTTGTGATCCAATAGCTGTTATTGAAGATCAGTGTCAAATGACTAGCAAGGATCTCTCTATATATGAACACGAGTTTGCTTTTGAAAGATCAAAATATATAGAAAGCAGGAATAACGATAGTAGTATATGGGGATACTATATCTACAAAGTGAGTTATTAAAAACCAGCCGGTTGTACTTTGGTGACAAGATTTTTGGCGAAACATGGAACAGCTGGGATACCGTAGCAAAAAGGGAAATTTTGTATTAGCACACGTTATGGAATGTAAAGCAACAAAAAGAATAAAACAGGTAGGGTGACGTCACGGTACTGGACACATACAAATGTTTTAAGGGGCTCACCTAAACACACACACACACACACACATACATACCCACACACACAAACAGCTACTACTCTATGCAATAGGGACACAAACATATTAAAAGAAAGACTGACACATATATATGGCAAAAATGAAAATTGAGATCTTTTCGAGGCATTGTATGTGGCTCTGAAAAAGGTCGTTGCATGTTATGTTAACACAATTCCGTTAACATCCAGAACATCGCATATGTCTTCTTATCTTCCGCAAATTCCTCAAACCTTGTCTTTAACTGTGTTTCACTTCTGGGCCGTAGATGAGGACTCACTTCATACAGCCTTGTCTTTCCACATAGCATCTTTTTTCCAAACAGTTTGACCAGTGATCCTAATAATGGTACATGTTGTTTTCACACACATGGGTAAGTTCCTACAGACCAGCATCGACGATGCGAGAGTAGGGGATTCAACGTCTGTCAACATCTTTGTGGCTATAACAGGTGAAGGGAATGAAGTGAATCGCGCTTATTTACATTGAAGAGCGGATCGAAACGGATCGAAATTATTCACCAATCACAACTCGCGTTACAAAATTCGGTCGCATTGCGGAGTCTGTCTTCCAATAGGTAGAGAGCTACATGTGTCGTTACATTCCCTATATAGGTGCACTTGTATTTGTACGAAGTCAAATTATGCAACATTGTTTTATGAACATGACTAAAACTATGAAGATAATGAATTGTGGTGCACCGGCTGTGGGGACGAAAAGCGATGGCATAGCAACAGCTACTACAGTAAACACAGTGTTACTTTCCGAAGAGGAACTGGCATTTAGTAAATTTTCTTTCATCTAAAGAATTTGTCCAGGCACCAGTACCTTTGCCACTTTCTCCTTCTTTACCACAAGTCGACGATTTTAGAAAAAGACAGAAAGAATAATTAGAGAAATTTCTAATTAGAAAAAGGCAGAACAATCATTTGTTTTTTAATATTACCAAGAATTAGAGAAGTGGGTAGAAGAAAACGACAGGAATACGAAGCAATAGCGAATAAACAATGGCTAGTTTAGAAAGAGAACAGTGAAAGTCAAAAACGGTCATGGTACTCTTGGACATTTTGGCTGAATTATGAAGTCTGAAACAAATGTATTAGACTTCTTTATTACGACCCAAAAGTGAAAGACATTTCCCAGCCAAACAGCCTTACATTGTGAATATACCAGAGATACCACCTCTAGTGATTTCTACTAAATCATTGACAGCAGCAAGTCCACAGGTAGGCCATGGCCGTGGCAACGGCTTAAGGCAGTTAAATCCGATTGCTACTCTTTCCTGAGTTTGTTGTCCACCTCAACGAATCGTCTTGTGTTACACAGTGGCAATCGGCGTACAACCTTCTACGAGAAAGTCAAGGTGACTTCATTGTGTTTGTGGAAGCATTCCTGTCAAAGACAACAGAATCATGTTTGACCTAAGTCAAACACATTTGGTCACCTATGACGATATGGTAGGAGAAGAAAAAGAAAAAATAAATTGTGGTTTACGCGTAAAAGGGCATAATTTTAATATTCGTATCATTGACATTGACAACATTGTTTCAACAAGTTAAAGCCCAGTGCACCACCAGTCTCAATGCTCATTACGTAGTCTTGTTTAAAAGTCAAGTTGATAAATCACAGGTGAAAGATTAAGCCAAACAATTATGAACCCCTTGGTTAACTCATGCTTACGAAGATACCACTCAAACCTCACACGCCTATTTACTCGTGGATTTAAAACCCACTACCCACGATTATTTGCGATTTTATACCCATCTGTTTTACCACTGTTGCCAAGACGGAGGAAGGACCTATCGTGTACACGTCCGCGTCATCGAACTAGCCACCAAATAAATCTATGAGAACATCGGTCACTTGGACTCTGTCTCACAAAACGTCAACATAACGTCCCTTCAGTCTCATCTTGTCATCAAATACGTGCTTGTGTCTTAGAAGCCAGTCACAAAGAATTCTTGGTTTACGGTCACAATATGTCAAATACTGCAAGGCGTCATTGAAATTCCTGATGAAAACAGACAGAAAAGAATATCCTTGACACAACTGGCTCATCCTAGCATTGACACTTAAACCAAAAAAAACCCCGACGTATTCAGAATAAATAAATAGCAACGATGTCACGCCTACCTCACAGACTCAGAAAGAGAAAAAGAAAAAGAACATCGGTGTCAAGACCAAGTCACTGCCTCAATAAGAGACAAAGAAAAGCCCAGAGAAAACAGTTTTTACCCATAAGAGAGCATCTCCAAAAACGTCTCCTTCAGCGGTGATACACACTTCCCCTATAGCGGCAGTAGCAGCTGCTCACAAAGTACTTGACCCCAAAATCAAACCCCAATACAGAACAGGCATGTTAAAGAGTTTACTGGATTCGTTCAAGCAAGAACTGACCCGATATAGTCCGTTGAGAACTCCACCAGGATCGTGTGTTGCTTGGCATCATGTTTATACGACCTAAAGACAATCAGTGGCGACGCATTCCAATATAAAATGTCCTGAGTTTAATTTTAGGATGAGTATATTTTGTGTTCTGCTATGCGCCCAAAGATGTCCACTCTTAAGAAGTCTACACTCTTACCATCGTCGTTCTTCTGTGCAAAAAGGAACATGAAAACGAAAATGACAGTCACGTTACCTAAGAAACACTTACCTAAACATATTGGACACTCTCTGCAATACACACTCTTCTAAACAAATGGAGAAGCCACCACAAGGGAGGTTTCTTTGGCCCTTTCGAATTTTATAATTCGAAAAGATATCCGATAGGTTTGTCGCAAAGGTAAATGACAGGCTCCAAAGAAATAAGATAAAAGACGGATGTCAAACCATTGATGCCAGTTTATCTTGTGTACCAAGAGATGTTACCTCATTGTCGTTCTCCTGTTTAGAAAGGAAAAATAAAAAGACAGTGTAATCATTCTGAACTACATGTAGTCTAACATCAATGTTATCCCCAGAAAAGATGCACTCTTCCAAAGAAAAAGAGGAACTGCCAAAGTGGAGGATACTTTGACGATTTTGGAAAACTCGTTGTTACCTTTATGACGAAGTGATAGAGCAAATAAAAGGTAAAAGTCTGTGTGACAAATTAGTGTTTTTTGTGTGTCCAGGAGTCAACAAAGATGTTACCAAACAAAGACATTTATCTTCTACCCCAAAAGGAGAGAAAATTAAAGTACTGCCTCATTTAGTCAAACATTGGGACATCTTGTCTGTCCTGTCTAAAGCTCCTCCACCCATGCAAAACCAACTCATTTAAACTGCCTCGAAAGGTGTCGTCGATACTGTGAGCAAATGTTGTCCAAACGTATTCAAATGCACAATAGCTTTGACTAAGCATCAGAAAAGATTACTTTTTTTGCCAAATGGTCCAAAATAAAACATTCATTTGTGAAAAGTAATAAATATTGGTGCAACAAGGTGGAGTTGTATATATGTTAGGTCTTATTATCAATGTAGAGAAACCTATATTGAGTGTAATGGGACATGTAACATCCGCCCTAATTCCAAGATAAAAGACCAAGACGGCAAACCGATACAGGCACAGAATCTCCGAACAAGGCTTTTCCAAAAAATTGTAAAAATGTAAGATTCATTTTCTTTTCACAACTGAGAATCCTGAAGCCAAATACCTCATTGTGGAACGTTTGTGTTGGAGTACAATGTTGTGGAACACACATCTGTATCGTTACTCTGTCATTCCTATCAAAGTGAATTCTGTCACGGCTGCTGATGAGTAAGATTGAAAGACCTATCACGTTCACCGCGAAGTTTTATGTCCTCACTATTTACCAGTCAATAAATCGTATTTTAACACTGTCAACGTTACTAGAAAAGGGTATCTGGGACACAATATTCCATTTACTCAAGGAAAAGTCACTGTGAAACTTAATTTTCGAAAACGATTACTCTAACGACTTATCAGTCATGTATCATGTATACCGGAGAGTCGCTCGACAACGAGGACTTGATTTAGGAGATATGCTCAAATCGGCCTGTCGTACAAGGTATCATGTGTTGAAGCCGCTGGTGACTCAGGTGGAGCCGATTGTGACTCAGGGTTTGCAAACCTTAAAAGATTCCGCGTTGACACGTTGTAATGCTCTTTCACCAAACTACCATCACTGAGAAACAAAAGCCCAAAGAATCTCTCTTAAGAGCAGGCAAAACTCTTTTGCTTCAAACAGGCAAAGACCTTTTGGGCCGACGAGAAACTCCTTTAAAGGTCACGATCGATGCTGAGTCAGACATTCCGCTTCGCTGATTCCAATGCAAGGACAAGGCAGAAAAAGACGACGAAAGCAATTCTTGAGAGGACTTGACACATTCAGAGCTAGAAAGACTAAGAACAGAACAATCGTTTGACACTTAGACTTTTTAGATTTTTAAATTTCAAACAGAAAAGACAATTAAGCACCGATAGTGTTCTGCTTGTTGCAAGTAGGACATGGATCTGTTTGCCATGACACAAATGATGATGACTATGCAAGAGTTCCAAATGTGTCGAGTTCCATATCGTCTCCTCTTTGATGGATTCAGCTCTCATCGAGTTTGAGATCAAAGGACAACCCGACGATTACATCGATTTGAATAGCAGTTTCTAGTATCTGAAACTGAAAGTGATAGAAACCAGCAACACCGCTCCGGTAGTCGATGTCAGAGTAGATCCCGTCAACAAAGTTCATGCAGTCCTTGTTCAGTCAAGTGGATTTCTACTTGAATAACAAACTAGTCAGCAGCAGTATGGATACTTAACCTTACCAAGCGTACCTAGAAAATATTTTGACGTACAGAAAGGAGGCCAATAACACCCATCTGGATGCTTGCGTAGTTTGTAAACCTGACACCTCGGGTGATGTTTCAAGGACAGTTACCCTAACGTTTAGTTGTTGGTTTCCTCGTCAGTGCGGCCCTCAACGGATCCGTCACAGCAAAACCGTTCGAGTTAAAGCACTACGTCTGTCGCGATGCCATGTGTACCAGACCATTTGAACATAACTTTACCTAGCGGAATTACTTGAGATCTTACTTGTTCCTGTACGAAGCTACCAGACAACTAGAAACCAAAACCAGACACGGAGCTTACACTTTATGGGCCTTTATTTCCACTCCAGACCAAAGCAGAAACGACGAACATTTCCACCCTATAAAATCTGGTCAACTGCGTGTGGAACTTCACTTTGCAGATGATTTCTATGAAATGGTGAGCGTCATCATCTATGCTGAATTAGATAATAGAAAACCCCAAGAATTTGAGAGAAGTCATTCTAGATTATTAGAAACTATGAAATACATATATCTTTCTTTGAAAGAATAATAATATGTGGAATGGGAGGATACCGTGAAAACAAAACCCACAGACCAAGACAAAGAGGACGAGGTAGTCAAGTCCAGATAGCCAGAAAAAGAACATTTAATGTCCTGTTTTGCTAAACACTTGTATAAAATTAAAGGCTTGAGCCAGAAGGATTGTCGGGGATGTCAAATCGATCATCCCAATCAAAATCATCACAAAAATGCACAATGATAAGTCAAGAAGAGCAATTGGGTTAGTATCTGGACGAAACCTGGAGGCTTATCTCAGAAGATGAAGTGTTTTAGTATAAAGGTTTGTGTGATCATTCCGGTACTCCATTAACTACTCGAAAGATCTATCGCATATTAGCCTAGAGTTGGAGAACAAGGCGAAGAAACGGTTACTTGTTAGATCTTTGTAGCAAAAAGTCAGAATTGAACTGATGATTTTTCATTACCTTTGAAACAAATAAAGAAAACAGCAATAAAAATGTATACGTGGCGAATGTTTTACCTTTTAAACAACAGTTCATATACTGCTTCTTGAAATCCTTTCATGTGTGCTAAAGATGAAGTATCTCATCTGACACTTCAAGGCCATCAAGAGTACGTCATTAACACAAACAACAGTCATCTTCCAAGAAATTGACGGGTAGACGTCTACTTTCCTCAGGTGAATTGTGTGGAATATTTTGATGCGTATGGATTACTCGATTTTTGAAGACGATATCATTGACTTTTTGAGAAGAAATACCCAGACGACATGATTCAATAATATGAAGTTACAAGGCTAATATTCATGATGTGTAGAAAACAATGTGCATAGTTGAGATGGATGGATGGATGGATGGATGGATGGATGGATGGATGGATGGATGGATGGATGGATGGATGGATGGATGGATGGATGAATGGATGGATGGATGCATACATACATACATACATACATACATACATACATACATACATACATACATACATACATGCATGCATACATACATACATGCATGCATACATGCATGCATGCATGCATACATACATACATACATACATACATACATACATACATACATACATACATACATACATACATACATACATACATACATACATACATACATACATACATACATACATACATACATACATACATACATACATACATACATACATACATACATACCAGAGACAAAGAGACAGAGAGAGAGGAGAGAGACACAGAGAGAGATGGCTGTGTTTGTTGGGTTGGACCTGTGCTTGGTGGTTGCCATGGGGAAAGGCTGGGCTGGGGCCGGAGCGGAAGTTAGGTTGCTGGGTCTGTTGTTTAAGAGCGATAGTGTGCGTCAAAATATATGAGTAACGGGTCAAAGTTGCTGAAAGGACCAGACCGTGGCCAAGCACCCTCTTAAAGTGACTGCGACCCAGCCTGTAGTCATAAACAGTCGCAGAAGTACTTAGTGCAAAACGCGACTATAATCCGAGATGCCGATATATGACCAAACACTGTTGACTCGTCAACATATGACCTTGCCTCCCAGGCTAAGTAAACCGAACGAAGCTTACGTCTAATTACATCGTGTAGACTTAACCTGATACCTATGCCTAAAGAGATCGAGAATGTCAGGATGCTGTCCATAACCCACGATTTGATATAAGAGGTCTTTAGACAGAAATTAAGAAATAACAAGTCCATTGTAGAGAGAAAAACAGACGCCAGAAGAAACAGAGAGAAGAACAACAATAGCAACTACAGCCCTCTTCAGGGCTACCAAATACTATCGAAAATACATATTCATTCAATTTGCCAAAATTGTAATGTTGCATGCTTGCTTGTGCATAAGTGGATAGGATATGGGTGTGTGTTTCATGCTTGCTCGTTCGTGTCGATGGTATGTAATGTGTTTAACGGTAATTCGTTCGTTGGTCTATATAGTATATACTGTGTTTTGCGCTTGCTCGTGGATAATACATATGTGTTTTATGGTTGCTCCTTCGTTGGTGTGGATAGTATATAATGTGTGTTTCATGCTTTCTCCTTCATTGGTGTGAATATCATATGGCGGCGTGTTTTATTCTTGCTCCTTCGTTGGTGTGGATAATATATAATATGTGAAGTGAGTGTAAAGGATATTTTCTTTCACGTCCATTCTTAAAGAATATAAATCATAGCGTTCGTCATTCGCGCCATTCTACACAGAATACAATATGGACCATGTAACCAAATGAGACATATTTAATTTTGGATAATGGATGGAGTCTACATGATTGAAAAAATTGGAAAGAAATGTAAATATCAAATTAAGAAAGACACTGTCACAATACAAGTCATCAAAATGGAATTATCTCAACATCCAATAGCAGGTATGGCAGAGGAAAACGTGAAGAAGATTATAGGTTTCATTCAATCTAAATATGTGAGAGTAGGCTCCTTGAAGCAGACTATTGATAACGTCATCGCGTTAGCTCCTTTCTGCAAGACACCTTCCATTTAACTGAGTGGTCTTTTGTGAAAATCCTAGGCATAGACTCTTTAAAAACTAAAGACAACATGAGAGAAGTACTAAAAGAAGAAGACCCGAGCATTAAGGATATATTGACAAAATAATGAAGGGAAAAGAAAAACAAATAAGGAAGAAAACAAGAAAGAGGAATTTGAGAAGCTAATTGTAAATTGGATGAAAAATACACAGGAAACATTCAGAACTCTATGACATAATCACTGTATGCCAGACGTAAAGAGAAAGATGAAAGGAATTTTAGCCAATATGAAAATGTTGTGGAAGAAGTGGAGACAATATAAGAAGAAGACAAAGTCCATTTTCAGGGCCACGTCATATGCCTCGAAAATAGAAAATATCTAATTATCCTACGTCCATATATATGTATTATCTCTGTGTCTCTATTGCATATATCCATCCCTAGAGTAGTTGTAGTTTATGTGTGTATGTAGGTCAGCCAGTTGAATCTTTGTTATAAGTACCCAGTACAGTAATGTCACCCTAACTGTTTCATTCATCTTGTCGCAATACAGTCCCTAACATGTGCTAATACAAAATTTCCCTTGTCGCTAAAGTATCCCGGCTGTTCCATTTGTCGCCAAAAATCTTGTCGCGAAAGTACAACAGGTTGATTTTAACAACTCCCTTTGTCGCTAAATTATCCCTACGTACTAATAACTGTTATAAAACAAGACGAGTCATACTCAGAAGTAATGTTACGCGAAAAACAAAAAGGATAGTCCGAGTTAACAGCAACAATTTTTCTTTTTTAATTATCATAAACAAACTCTTTCGATCACTGACATGACCTGCTTTGACACTCTTACTTTTATTACTGTATAAAGATTCCACGAATCTTGGAAAGCGAGACAAGATTATTTGATCTGTCGCAGTGAAGATGGTAATGAAACAGACATTCAATCAACCTAAAAGTGAATGCCTTATTGGTCAAATCCTTAGATATGATGATAGTAAGGATGTTAATTGGAATTATAAGGGTTAAATGATTATGTTTGGGTAATGACAGATCTAATCACTCATAAGGTTAACATAGAGTCCATCTGATTGTATTTATTTTGTGAGAACATATTTAAAATTTACTATTAGATAAATATAAAACCAGGATCATCCATTGATCCAGCCATCCGTCTAGATAGATAGATAGATAGATAGATAGATAGATAGATAGATAGATAGATAGATAGATAGATAGATAGATAGATAGATAGATAGACAGAAACACAGATATATAGATAGGTAGATAGACACTAAATTTCATGACTATTTGGAAATTTACTTATGCCACCACACACAGCAATACAATTCTTTTCAAATGAAAAAGACATATTATCTATATTACAATCACTCTCAGGAGTTTATAAACCAATGTGCATAATGTGTTCGTGTGTGTGTATGTGTGTGTGTGTGTGTGAGAGAGAGAGAGTTTATATAAGCATATACTTGTTGGAACACAGTTCAATGTAGAAAGCTACTTTTATTCCATGCTTCTTTAGAATCCATTAGCAATCACTATATAGGGCTATTTTCTGACAAGAGTTAGAGGTGATGTGATGTGATTATGATTTTTGACATAGGTTTAACAGTTTTCAGTCATCGCTTCGATAACTGCAGTGGGTCAGTTTATGGTGATGACTAGCAATGGGGCATCATACACAAACATATAGCATTACGTCCCACCAAGTTCCATTATCCTGACACCATGCCTACCAGTACTAAGACTAATATCTTAATGATGAGCGTCAAGCAAGGCAGCTGTCAGTACCATTTTTGCAAGTCTTTGGTACGACTCGACCGGGGATCGAATCCATGACCTTCCGTATCCTAGACGACGTTTTAGCTACTAGGCCTCAGGTCACAATTAGGAGTTTCTAAAAACAACCATTACCTAATGCAAAATAATCTTATAATTATCTAATGTTTTTTTCCAAACCCTGTCTTTTATCAACATATTGAATCCTTCTTGTGTATCAGAATAATAAAGATCCTGATCATAATGTCATGCACATATAGAATAATGAAACTTTATTAATAGTTTACATAAATTAGTTTTAAAAAAAATTATTAAATCAATCCGGTCATGCAGAAATGAACTCAGTTTTGGACAAGGTCAACAGCAAACAATGTTATATTACCATAACATGTAATGAAAAAAAATTAAAACTGACAAAGAATTAAATTAAATCAACAGAACAATACAATGACTGCATAAAATGTGAAGGTTTTGTCTATCTGGATAAGAAGAAATACATGTATGTTGAAAACATTGGTTTACATCAACTATAGATCGACGTGGGATAAGTTAACACTTATGAAGTCCATATTCACACTTTTCGTCAGTACCTTAAATCAGTTTTGTATAGACCGTCTCTAGTTCTTTATAAGATGCACTATAATTAAGTTATCCTCAGATGTGGACCATTTTGGGCAACATTGAAGGATGATGTATGAGATAACATCAATTTTGCAATCAACGTATTGACATATACGAATGCTATCTCTACATGTTCTTAACTTAATATGCGAATTATATTATGAGAGACATCTCCTTAATTGCGTTAATGGGATCTTCTTCTGTAGTTATTTTAAGAACTTATTAGATCATTCGCTATATGTTTAGAAGAAGGAATAATACGAAAATTAGACTTGTCAACAAAGAACACATTTGTCCACTTTGTTAATGACAAATGTGCAAGATCCTCTTAATATTTTTTTTATAAACAAACTGTTGTGCGCTTATTTTTTCATCACAATGAATTTAAATATGCATATATTTAACTAATCATACTGTACACTGCAAAATGAATCTAAAAGTAAGATTCTTTTGCTTTAAAGAAGTATATTATGAAAGTTTAAGAAACTGATTTCATTTATTTTTTAATCTGTCCTCTACGCCTCTCCGTGTTCTCTTTGATTATATATATATATATATATATATATATATATATATATATATATATATATATATATATATATATATATATATATATATAACTGTGATAAACCATACAAGTGAATATGTTAATATGTTTACAATTGACTGACCCTTCTTTAACAATTATTTAATAATAACTCATAAAACTAATACGTTTTATAAAAGTGTTGGTATAAAGCTGTTTGATACACCATTATTATTGGTATATCAAACTGTGATCCGCCAAAGACACAATAACACGAATATATAAACATTCTTGCAGCTGTGTGCTATCTATTCTAGGCTTTTCTATCAACGATGAATTTCCACTCATTAATCATTAACGGCGTATGAAAATAGAAGTTTAAAAAAGAGACAAGAAACATTTGTACTGGATGAAAACTTTAAAATTGAACTTTCACCAGGTAACCTACAAGAATATGGTTCGTCTAAAGAGTATGGTTACACTTTCCTTTGAATCTATCTACAGCATTCATAAAATCAATGATACAACAGTGCAATAACCTGTCAACACTATGCCTTATATTTGTCGGTTACCAGGCACATGTACTATATTTGATGCGTAGGTTCTGTTTTTTCTTAAACCTATTATAATGTTCTAAACATAGATTATTATTAACTAAATATGAAAATGTTTAAGAGGCCGTCTCTCTCTCTCTCTCTCTCTCTCTCTCTCTCTCTCTCTCTCTCTCTCTCTCTCTCTCTCTCTCTCTCTCTCTCTCTCTCTCTCTCTCTCTCTCTCTCTCTGGATCATCGCAGCAAGATACGGGCGAAAATCTATGAAAATAAGAGCGTAGGAGATTTTCTCTTGTGTTGTTCGATGATGCCTCTGGACCTATGAATGATGGTAAAGTTGAGTGAAATGAAGGTTTGTTTGTTGGTTTGTTCGTTCGTTCGTTCGTGTGTGTGTGTGTGAGTGTGTGTGTGTGTGTGTGTGTGTGTGAAAGAGAGAGATTTATGGTAACCAGTATTGTCACCTAAAACAGATTATTAATTTAGATCAACCGTAGATATATTAAAATATTTTAATTTCCTGTTGTTGGCTCGTCATTTCGGTTAGGTTATATTCACACTAATTTCCTTACAACAAGCTGTGAATGCCCAATCGTTTAGTGAACAAGGAGCTAAACATATTTGTAATTATGTACTCTTCTTTCTTCATAAAAACCATCTTTCATGTTTAAAACATAATAATTTATTATATTAAAATATGACAAAAGAGGAAATCAGAAGAAAACAACTTTTTAAATTTGCAAAGGTGATTGTGAACAACACACTCGGCAGCGATGTGAGAAGTTTAGACACTCAGTCAATAAACAGTTTTCCGGAACATATCTTAACGCTGTCCAAAGGCCAAATATCTGTATTTGCATGTGATATAAATAAAAATATGCATATTATGTAGGCTGTTTAAATGATATACCAATCATTGCATATTTTTTAAAAAGGAATCTTTGCAAACCTAGTTTCGTTTTAATGAATATTTTTATATATCTCGTGGCATATTTTTGAATAAGCGTACATACTAGACATATATTCTCGTAAGGATGGAGAATGGTTTCTGGTTTATGGTTTATCTAGATTTCTCATAATCTTTACGTATCCTGGAAATTTGACTTGACGTTGCTATTCTCGCATCCAACTACTAGCAAAACAGAGCACTGAACAGATACTAATAAATACTGTGTTTTTACTGTCAATGAAAACATGTAGGCCTATACTGTAACTTTTTCTCGCACTAAATTCACTTTGGTCATACATTGCTAAATTCCAAAGCAGCATCGTAATCTAGAATTACTTTTAGTCACTTCGTTTTATTTTCATCATGAGCTGGTTCCTCTGATAACTATTTATATAATAAGTACAGTAACGAACAGACAGCGATAATATATATATATATATATATATATATATATATATATATATATATATATATATATATATATATATATATATAGGTGTGTGTGCCTGTGTGTGTATAAATTCTAATTCCTACACAATTCGTAATACATACGCGCGCACAATGTAAATCAGCTGCCAGAAGGCTGTTTTGAACTCAGAGAGAGAGAGAGAGAGAGAGAGAGAGAGAGAGAGAGAGAGAGAGAGAGAGAGAAAATTGCAAATATCCGCCAGACAGAACGATGAGTGCTATTCATAGATTATATAGGAGAATGCTTGACAATAGTAGGCAGAATTAATATTTCATACAAATAATACTATCATACAGATTGCTATCTACTGAGATTCGAAACCATGACTGCGGGTAAACCCAAAGATTTGACTGCACACGCCAGAAAAGTGATGCACTTGTGTGTAGCATGCATAGAGTCGAATTTCAGTTGAATACGAATAAATATTTATCTGACCTCATAGTATGAGAGTTTTAATTAATATATATATATATATATATATATATATATATATATATATATATATATATATATATATATATATATATATATATATATATATATATATAATATGAATTTCCGGTGTGAGCGCACTAACTGGTTGTCAAGAAACGCGATATACAATATGTAATTAATCTACTGAAGTACCCTTTGGTATGCACAGTGTACATAGAGCAGAGATGAGACATTGCAGACTAGATTAAATTACACGTAGTGTTGTTTTCCGCGTTGTGTATGATTAATTAATGCATTGGCCTAAATGATTTTCATAAATGCATTGCTACTTTATATTGAACTTCGATGCAGACTGAACAAGGCAACCTTTCCAGTATGAAAACCTGGCGTACTTTTCAGCCAGTTCTTTGACTATATATATATATATATATATATATATATATATATATATATATATATATATATATATATATATATATATATATATACACATATATATATACATATATATATATACACACATATATATATACATATATATATATAGATATATAGATATATATATATATATATATATATATATATATATATATATATATATATAAATATATATATATATATATATATATATATATATATATATATATATATATATATATATATATATATATATAAATATATATATATATATATATATATATATATATATATATATATATCTTATTCGTACCCAATTATCAATATGCAGACTGCAAACTTATATTGATGTATATTTTGGGGTTGGGTATAACCAATGGAAAGACCCGTTAGTGTTCAGTAAAAATCGCTAAAGTTGAAACATCCTCTTTGATTTCTTTGTTGTTGGAAATAAATGGATTTTATATCCAGTGTAACAACTTCTTTTGACACCAGATGAATTGGATCTATACTTCTGCTAATGTTTGATATTTAATGTGAAGATGAGTGTTCACTGCTTGTTGATGAATTATTAGCTTCTGTTAACTAACAATAGCTCAATTGATATGTTTAAGTCAGTTTATACAGTTAACTGAGCAGACTAATGGAAATATAACAAAAAGGTTTTAAAAACTATTGTAGTTTGTTTTCAGTATTTGTTTCAAGTACATGTACTATAAAGGTTGTGATAGGTTGGGTGGATGAGATTACAGATCAGGCACTTCTCACTTTGGTGGTGGGGTGGGGGCTGTGTGTGTGATTTGGATTTATAACGTAATTTTAACAATTTTTCTGTCATGTCGCTACGATGTCTGCAATGTGGCAGGTTAGAGTGATGTCTGGCACTGGGACACCATGCCGCAGACATGTAGCATAATGTTCCACCCAGTCACATTATCCTGACACAAAGTCGACCAGTCCTAACACTAATCACTAAATGCTGAGCCCCAAGCGAGGCAGCTGTTATTACTAGTTTTGTAAGTCTTTAGTATGACTCACCCAGGGATCGAACCTACGATCTTCTTCATCCGAGGCGGGCGCTCTAATTACTAGGGCACCAGAGCAGTTGTGAATATTATTGGTCCTAGATGTAAATTGTCCAACCTGATATTTATGACATATGGATTCAACATCTTATTGACAGCAGAAATGGTGTTCTGTAGTGTTTTTCCCTGTATATATATATATATATATATATATATATATATATATATATATATATATAGATAGATAGATAGATAGATAGATAGATAGATAGATAGATAGATAGATAGATAGATAGATAGATAGATAGATAGATAGATAGATAGATAGATCATAGCTATATCTATCGCATAAAGACATTGTAGAGACAAGATCGCAGAAAACATAATAAGAATTGGGTGAAATGCAGATCTGACACGTACAGTACGTCGTTGTTACAGTGGTATTATCCATGCGAGTAACAAATTTAAGAATTGTTCTATTTAAACACCGTAGGATAATGCAAATCATGTCAAATTCTTCAGACCACGCTTTTAGAATATTTTATAATTCGTTTTCCTAAGTTAATGTGCAGCATTGAAATATTTTAAAGCCGACAATATATTTTCCCTTACGTAGTAGAGTGGTATTTGTTGAAAATAACTTAGTTCATGCGATCAATTTACACTAAAGAAATTTACGTCTTGCGCCAGTCTTCCTCGATCCTTCTAACACTTTGATAAATGTTGTGGTTAACTGTTTAATTTAGCGTCCTAGTATAAGGTTTTTCCCGAGTGCAGTTCATAATTAAGTTTTCAGGATTTAGACAACTTAATTGACTGGTTCTTTCCAAATGATTTAAACACTTCCTGAAAATGTAGTATATTACTTTGAACATAATTTGATTGTACGAATCCGGAGATGTTCAAGCAGTTTGCATTTTAATAAATCCCAAACGGTGTAATATAAATTTACGGATTTTAATTTCATCTTTCTATTTATTGATTCTCCACATGTGCTCATTAAAATTCCATTTTCAACTTCTGGTTGAATGGGTTTTGTTATCGCCAGAACGCTATCTTGAAATCACATTCCCAGAGAAGAATGATACTACATTTAAACCTTTCAAAAATTACCCATAATTAATCATATATCCAAATGTTGTGGTGCTTCTTTAATTAAACATTATGTTGGTTTCTTGTAAAATAGTTACAATCTATCTATTAAAATTGGTTAACATATAACAACTTTTGGTGCAAATAGTCACGTTTTGTCCTGTCAACCACAAGAGCGCACCAACACAGTACTCATTCCCACCTCCTCTAAACAGTGACAAGAGATCATGCAAAATTTGTCATGCACATGTTGTCTTCATGCGACGACAACATGTACATTCCCAGCCTATCGGTTTAGGCGAAGTAGTTACATTTGGGCAAACAGACTTGAATTAATAATAATAACCCGATCGATTCGTTTCAACTAACCGAGATCTATATGATATGTCAGACAAGAAAAAAATGGACCCATATAGAACAAGTATTGGAAGAAACAAACAAATGGTGAAATTCATTATGCCGTATAATAGCCTCGTTTAAAATAGGATTCAGGCAAGAAAGATCCATGCAGAAGGTCATTTCTAATTTTTATCCGGTGACATTTGACATTTTGTAAAAATGAGCATTGATCTTGTACCGTGTAATGGGTATTATCAATTTGTGACACTGAACTATACAAATAATGCCAGTTCAGTTTGCTACAATAACAATTGCTGTGAATGTTACCTCAGAAGTATACCTTTGCTTGCCATATCTGATTGGCAATGGCATACACAAAAGATTGATGCTATTAAATAGTATATGTAGGTGTGCGTAAATGGGATGCATTCGTCCTTCGATATAGATAATAGTGTCCAGAGTTCTAGAAATTTGCTAGAATACGCAGTCTACGATGACAAGAAGAACTTCTGCTATGTACAAAGGAATATGACCGCCTTTCATGTAAATTTCGGTGTTACAAATGCAGCTGATAGGTGAAAACGAGAACATGATGCTTGCTAAGTGCTGCGCGTTTACGGGGTACGCATACAAATCATACGAGCTCTTGTAACTTTGTTCTCTCAAGCAACTAGGCGTTTCGTAGTACCATTCCTTACGACATATTCCCATACAACAGCTAGAATCTTTGTGGTACTATTCCTTATGACGTATTCCCATACAATGGCTGGACTCTTTGTGGTACCATTCCTTGCGACATATTTCCATACAATGTCTGGACTTTTGTGGAACCATTTCTTGCGACATATTCCCATACAATAGCTAGACTCTGTGGTACCGTTCCTTGCCACATATCTGTATACTTTTTAATGGATGTAATTAAGAATCTTTTGGTACTATTTAGAGTCGGATTTTAGTCTCGATGATGGTTCCTTAAAAATGATAGGGTCAAGAAAACTACATATTCGATCTAAAATATATCATTATCCAGTCTTCAAGTACTTGTGCGACATGAACTGTTTATTGCAAACTTATTTAACCCTCATTTGCATGTGTGAATATTGATCAATTCGTTACAAAACTGGCTGGCATTCGCACAGCAGCACAATCTCAGCAGCATTAGCTGACAACAGTGATGTAAGAGACATGGACCTATTCTGTATTTTTCAGACATACGCTGTGCTGTATTAATTTGAATGATTGTACTGTCTCATTTCAAGCAAGTACCGCTAATATAATGAAGGCTAGTACACTACTGTCTATCTGCCAGACGATCATTTTGCAACAACTTTTGGCTCTGGCTTACGGTGAGTAGCAATATTTATATGTCCTTTTGCAGGTATTGGCACCAATGCGACTTTTGTAAAATAATAATGCAGTTTGTTATATGTTTTAGTAAATATCTTATTTTTCTATATGGCACAAAAACAAGTGACTACATGACGTTCTATATTGCATATTTGTCATATTCGAGGTATACAAATACTTCGTATATTTTTAACTATCCTCTTTTACAGGTTTATTGAATAAGTGTTGCGGTTTTTGTCATGTGTAAACTGTGACATTACAATTATGCTTATTTCTAATAAAATTTTAATAACCTTCTGGAACAATACCAGTCTCGTTGTATCGCCAAAAATAGACATTTTACAACAAGTTGCTTTAATATGTATTTGAAAAAAGCATTAATGTAAAATCGGCGATTTACTTACCACAATGTTAATACAAGTGATCATTTAATTGTTGAAAATACATTAAGCCCATAAAAGAGACGTATTTTCAGAAGACTTTTTAAGCACAGAAAGGGACATATTTTCACGAAACTGTTAAGCACATGAAAGGGACATATTTTCACGAAACTTTAAGAACATAATTTGACCTATTTTCATGAGACATTTAAACACAGGAAAAAGGGATATATTTTCTATGAGACCTTAAAGCACTTGAAAGGGATGTATTTTCATGAGACTTTTAAGCACATGAAAGGGACGTATTTTCATGAACCTGTTTAAGCATATTAAAGGGAAATAGTTTCTTGTGATTATCTAAGAACTAGAAAGTGTGGTCTTTAGTGTCGTCTTAAGAACTTTGAAAAATGATTATATGAGCAGTTTTGTAAATGCATCAGGAGGAAACCTTTTGTCTTTTATATTTAAAACTGGCTGAAGTTTAGCTGCATTGTGAATGGAAATACATTTGTATCCGCTAAAATACAAGCCACTGAACGATATCAATAGTCCTTACTGAGATTACTAGACCATTGTAATCTAATGACTAAAGGTTTTCTTCCATTATAGGAAAACCTTGGAGACAACTTTGTGAAATCATTTTGCTGGGCATAGCATAATCAATATATTGTTCAAAATGACGTAAAACAATTGTTGTGCGGTAGGATTTGTATATTAAACTGAAATATATGTTAGGGATTTGTAGGTTTACTTCCCTGACAAATTTCAAAACTTCCTTTCAGGTATTGCCAGTTTTATGTGCGTTCCTTTATTCTTTACAATTGTTATGCTCTACAGTCTATCTGGTCTTTAGCTTCTACGTTTCCGTTTGAGTCATTGCTTGTGAAATAGACGGAATCTTAAAACGACACGGGTATAATATAGCATTAAGTGTTAAAACATTTAAACTACCTTAAGTTCTTCAATTATTGAATAACTATATACTCAAATTTATTCATTTAACTTGTAGCTGAAAACTTGAGCATAGAGTGAGCCAATAATTGAAGATATTAAGTTAGTTTAAATGCTTCTACATTGAATGACCTCTACCGCTAAGGGCATTAATTACAAAGCTTAATTTATACAGTCGGCTAGCCAAACATTCTATGGTAACATGAAGAATTGGTAAAATAAATGTGCCATGCTATTTCCATGCCATTTATAGAAATGTATTGGTATCGCGATTCGCTATATTCGTCCGTCTGTCTTGCCACGTCACCTTATAAGCCGAAGGGTGAAAATTCACGACGCCATGTTTTGTCTGTAAAACACATCTGCTCGAAGGTTGTGCAAGGGTTCTGGTCCTTGTTCTCTTTGAAGATCTAATGGTCAACTGTATAAAATAAAATGTACTTCGATACATTCAAATATTTCCAGTATCAACTTCATGAAATGCACTCAAAGCTGGATGATATATTAGGCTCGATCCCATTTGACACTGCAGTACGGGTAGAGGTGAGCATACGGCTGAAAATGTCCGGGAGGGGGGGCTTGCATGGAATTGAGAGTATTATTATTTTTATTATTATTATTATTATTATTATTATTATTATTATTATTATTATTATTATTATTATTATTATTATTATTATTAAAGAGGAGGACACAGTCATGAATTACCCATCTGACACGTGTTTCTTTACTTTTAACATTATGTTATAAAACAAACTTACTTGCACAGTCACACACGTACTCAGATTAAAATGAAATAATATGCATAACTACACTCGTCAACTATTAATATATGAGCAATATACTATACACATCTTAATTGTTGAAAATCATTATCTTTAAAACAATGTGGCACTAAAGGGAATCAAACACTTAAATATCATTCAGTGAATTGAAATTTTATGTATATGCAGCAGTAATTTTATGTATAAATACTATCCCTTAAACCATAAAATAATCAAAATAACTTAAACCCTAAAGGTCCCTGGGCTCAATTCAAGTCATTCTTCACACACTATCCTGTATTTACAGAGAATCCCCTAAAGCAGAACCTCATCAGGAATGTCGTTGCCAGCTGTCTCATTTGGATTGATGAAACTATTATACAACCTAAGCTTCTTTTTTATTGCCTTTCTCTCATGAATAACAATATTTACTTTTTCAATCTTCTCAATTATTCTGTAGAAGAATTATTTATGGATGCGTGCATCGACGGATTGTAAACAATGTTCATCTTTTGTTTTCCTAATTACCGAAAAGAGGGATTTGAGCAAATCAGCCAAGTTATTGCAATTTGTTTTGTCTAAATTTTCAAGCTAGTTTGATGCAACTTAACAAAATGAGGAACTGTTAGAAGCCTATTCAGTAACGCATGGCTACCATTTGTTGACACCGAGCTTAACAAGGCCATTTCAAATGCAAACTTTTCGAAATTTATATAAATCAGCATTTAAAATGTATGTACCAACCGAAGCGGTTAATAGGTGCTAACACGTTGTCATTCGTTTAGACAAGGAATAAAGTTATTATCGCATAAATTATTCATTTTTTGAAGTATTTAATTGTTCATAATTATGATTATATATTAAAAGAAAACTTTTTGTTGTATTAATTTTTCAGCCACTTTGGAATTTTGAAAAAATATTGACAATATTTTAAGTATGTGATGACTGAAATAACTGCGTCAGAGTGACATACACTTTGGTCCAAAATCTCAAACGTTACATGAATGAAAAATCTGAATTTGTTAATAATAATGAACGAGAATAATACATTTGGTAAAGGTTGGCCCATCTGCCACGTGGTCCTCAATTTTTGTAATTGGATATGTAAAAGAAAGAAAAGCAAATACATAACCATACACATAATCAGGTATTGTCGTACACTCATGCATTCATATTTAACATAAATTGATATGTGTGCCTATACTTGGAAGCATAACATATATGAACAATATTCTATACACAGGTACATTAATTTAAGTATAAACATAGCCGAACGTTTTCTCTTCAGGGCTTTAATACGTCATTCCAGCTGGTCAACAAAGATTTTCTATAATTATATTTTAAAAAAAGGAAAGGAAATGAGTAACGTATCCTCAGGAATAAGGTATTCCACACAGTAAGTGCCAGTACTGTGAATCAGCCTTTTTGATGGTTGATTTTAGATCACGGAGTATAGAGATCATCATTAGTCGTCGATCGGAGATTACACTCAGTATTTGCTGACCTAAGTTTAATTAATTTAATCTGGAGAAAGATTGTTTAAAGACATATATCATTATTGCTTTAGATTAATGAACATATTAATGGTATCGGTAGCCATTGTAGACGTGGAAACTAAACATTCGAGGGAGTCATACTAATTTTCAGCATTATTCAGCTTGTCCCTTTTCTGGAGTGTATCAATTCTTGTCAAATTATAATTAGATGTGTTTCCTCATATAGTACAGCCTTATATATCGGTTGTAGCAGAATTATCCAGCAAAATTAAAGTTCAAATGATTTGGTAGGTAGAAATTCTGAGAGCAGTTTTAACAGTTACCAGTGATAATTTAGAAATTGACGAACAGAATATTATAATAATGGCATGATTCGGAATATAGTTTTAATGCCACAGATTGAAATAAAATGGGTATATATATATATATATATATATATATATATATATATATATATATATATAGATATATATATATATATATATATATATATATATATATATATATATATATATATATATGAAAAGAATGATAAAAGGAAATTGTCGTTTTGTCAAGCGGATTAAAAAAGCTATTTGTGAAAGTTAGATTCCATCTATCTGTACAGTTTATCAAAGTCACATCAACTTTATAGGTAAACATGCAGTTAAAACCCAGTTGATCAAAACATCGCTGTGTGTTTATGATCGGAATTTTAAACCATTTCATTCATTACTTGCTCGATGTATTAACAGCAGTATTCAAATGTCCATTAGGTTATCATAAAATGACCTGTTAAATCTTAAATCTAGACATACTATTAGACCCTCCGACGTGTGTAATCAAAAGACTATGACTTTCCATCGTCATTAATGGTAGCCAACGTCAGATTTGATTATAGAGATTCAAATAAAGCTTGTTGTTTCAGTTGAGTATGGCCTTTTTGTGAATAATGTAATTTATACCACATGAATTTTCATTACTGGTGATAAAACTTACTAAGCATTACCAAGCGAAGTCCGATTTTAAAGAATATTCTGTCAGAATCAGGGGATGGTAGCTGAAAGTCTCTAAGAGTGTTGAGCATTCATGACTCACATTGGTAGCACATTTATAGCAGCAAGGACAAAATAACTTTCTGATCTACTTTCTGTACTAATTTAGGAAATGTATATGAAGCCATTTTCGCTTTTCAAAAAATGTATCGGTACATTTAAGCCTATTTGATCTGTCTCTGTCTCTGTCTGTCTGTCTATCTGTCTGTCTGTCTCTCTCCTAATGATCATTGAATCATAACTTCTGTCATAACAGCAGGCCTCATATTAGATGGTTATTTTATCAACACCATTATAAATATGCCAAAAGACAAACTCCAGCCAGCAAACAGTAGGCTTCAAATATTATATTATATTTTAAATTGTTAGTAACGTGTGCTGTTTAATGATCGATATTCTGTCTATTCTGTCACTCATACGGTATCGTATGCCTTTTGCATTCTACGGCACATCTCTCTCTCTCTCTCTCTCTCTCTCTCTCTCTCTATATATATATATATATATATATATATATATATATATATATATATATATATATATATATATACTCAAAGGGCAATAAAATAAGTTTATTTTTGTTTAATGAATAAGTGGACCATATCGATTTTTAGTATGATGGGTTAAATCTTGCTAAGTACTTGTTTAATAATATTTTCGGCAAATTAGGATCGTATGTATTTTAAGAACGTAATCTAAGAGAGTACCCTGAGGAGAACTAGAACGATTTCATATTATAGAGCTTTTGATCGTAAAACATTTCAGTAGATTTGTTTAATATAAATGAAAATAGAACAACATATTCACAATTGATAATTACATTAACATGGTATTGGTTCAGGACCGAATCCTGGTTTTGGTGGTGATCTTCTGCGTTCTCCCAATATACACACTTTTGCAGCCAAAATAAACCCCAAACAAAACGCACCCCCTACACACACGTAGTCACTTGACCCTTTTTGTTATAAAAGTTACTGACAAAAAAGACATTATATACTTCTGTGAAAGTGAACATTTTAAAGGTCAAATAGGTAGTAGCTGTACAGTTATAAATATGCCTGGGTTCGCCAGTGTTTTATAGAATATTACTGAATCTTATCAAGGTCCAATTATTTTTTAATGCTTTTAAGTTTATTTAGACATTATGGGATTGCGAACTAGAACCCATATTTACTTACTTTAGGAACTGAGGCTTTACAAGATGCAAGGCTACGCACATCCAAGAATGAAGATCTGACAACGGAAGTGCTCCAATAAGCATCGTCAAATTTACAATTTGCAAACACACATGCTAACACATATTTTTTTAAAAAAGAATTGTACTTAATTTAAAATTGCTTTCCTTAAATGTATTAGACTGGCTCCTTAAGTCATTCAAATTAACAAACTAGTAGGGCCACGTGCTTGGACCTAATGTGTTGCTTTCAACATACATACAATATCTGAGAGTTGATCGGCGTTGCCATCAATTCCAAAATTGGCAAGTAAATCGTAATATAGCAGTCACTTGTTTAGCAACTATGGCGCAGAGTGGCTATTACTGTACTTTGAGTTGATTTTTATTAAATATTACAATGATCTGAGTAGCCTATCTGTATCAGCTATTATAGTACGTTGAGTGGCCTATCTGTATCAGCTATTACGGTACGTTGAGTGGCCTATCTCTCTCAGCTATTACTGTATGCTGATTGGCTTATTTGTATCGGATTTTACTGTACGTTGGGTGGCCTATCTCTCTCAGCTATTACTGTACATTGGGTAGCCTATTTGTATCAGCTACTACAGTACGTTGAGTGGCCTATTTGTATCAGCTATTACTGTACGGTGAGTAGCCTATTTGCATCAGCTATTAATGTATGTTGAGTCGACTATCCGTATCAGCTATTATTTACATTGAGTGGCCTATGTGTATCAGTTATTACTGTACGTTGAGTGGCCTATATGAATCAGCCGTTACTGTACGTTGAGTGGCCTGTATGAATCAGCTGTTAATGTACGTGGAGTAGCCTATCTGTATCAGTCATTGCTGGACATTGAGTGGCCTATCTGTATCAGCAATTATTGTACCTTAAGTGGCCTATTTGTATCAGCCACTATTGTAAAATGAGTGGCTTATCTGTATCAATCAATACTGTACAATGAGTAGCCTAACTGTGCCAGGTTTTACTGTGCGTTGAGTGACCTATCTGTATCAGCCTTTAATGTACGTTGAGTGGCCTATCTGTTTCAGCTATTACTGTACGATGAGTGGCCTATATGTATCAGATATTACTGTACGTTGAATAACCTATCTGTATCAGCCATTAGTGCACGTTAAGTGGTCTATTTATATCAGCCATAACTGTAGATTGAGTGGCTTATATGCATCAATAAGTCCTGTACAATGAATAGTCTATCTGTATCAGCTATTACTCTACGTTGAGTATCCTATCTGTATCAGCCATTACTGTACGTTGAATGGCCTATCTGCATCATCCATTACTGTACAATGAATGGCCTAGCTGTATCAGCCATTACTGTACATTGAGTGGCCTATCTGTATCAGCTATTGCTGTACGTTGAGTGGCCTATCTGTATCATTCATTACTGTACGTTGAATGTCCTATATGTATCAGCCATTACTGTACATTGAGTATCCTATCTGTATCATGTATCTTTAATTGGCATCTGTATTCTATCTGTATCATGTACGTTGAGTGGCATCTCTGTATCAGCCATTAATGTACATTGAGTAGCCAATTTTTAGCAACTAATACTCAGGAGTCGCATATCTTCATAAACGTTTACGGTACCCATTTCGTTATAATTGACAATCAAATTTCATGAAAGATATAAAAGGATAAATTTTACCAATTGTTTCTAATTAGGAAATGAAAACGTTTGCTGTCACTTTTATGTTTAATGCTTGTCTGCTTTCCTCTTTTCGTTTATTGTTTATTGCATCGTTCACGTCACATTAGAGAGTATTATAAACTATGTTTCTAAACTCAAATCTGATTCTGAGGTTATCTCGGCACCAAGAACTGAATTACCGTATTGGATGCTCAACTGAATGTGTATGATTCATTTCTAATATGTGATTAGACACTGTTCCTTCTTGCTTAAGAAAATACAGCCATGTTCCAAAATTGATCACATTTGCGCATTTACTTTAGTACTTTCACCGTTCCATTATAAGAACGTCTGCGTCAAATAATGTGCATCAGTGGGAATTAAGTCGCTAAGATGATTTAAAACCTTTATATGTAGATTTTGTTTGCTCGAAGACATCTTCACATTCAAGATTGTAATGTAGATATCTGAAGAGTTTAATATGATACTGTCCGCTAAAAGGATATGTAAGATTGGTAGTAATTTGCAACATACGAGTCATGGCTATCAATCTTATCGGGATAGTCTACCATTCTGTAATTTGCTACACTGCTCTCCAATACTTTCATTATAACTGTTGGCTCTGTAATCTTGAATTATAGCTTTATGCGCTCGTTGATGCCTGAAATATTCTATAGTCACTCCATCTTATTGATCTATCTTAGTTATTCATAAGAAGGTACGTGATAGGAAGGAATTTTACCAGAAAAAATCTGCTGTTATGTGTGTAACTGCAGTAATAATACATAGTGAAATGATTCAGTGCCACTGCTTAAAAGAAATGAATAATTATTTAATCTACAATCATTTTTTTTATCCTGCATATTCAACTGCATTTATATGGATAATCCATAAATGCCTTCAGCATTTGGAATTGCATTATTAATTTTGCCATAATTGTAGCAATCCCAGCGTAACAAAGTATGATAATAATTCGATACATCGCGTAATATGTGTTAGGGTGATGAGATTATTCGGAAATTCGAATAGTCCTAATTAATTCACTCGCCTTCATGCACACGACACATATTAATGCATTCTCTTGTTGCACGCTAAATCATTCTTTAGCTCGTATTATACAATGATACAAGTTAATTACTGATTAAGAAAGAAAATAATTCAACATATGGCAAATGACATATCATTTATACTGTTACTGAAAATGCAGCCCTAATAGCTATTAAAATTTTACATTATTTAGATTTTTCAAAGCCTTTTATTTTGCAGTACAATGAGAGAAACAAAAATAAATTCACGCGTTACTGTGCAAATCATTGTAGTGAGTCTTCAAAATAGTGACCATAAGATAAGAATAGCTGCATCTAAATGAAGTGGAAATTATATTATGTCATTCTATGTCTTTTAAATAATTAGAAATCAATATCTAATTCATGAAAACATACTATTTTACTTCCATCCTTTAAAAAGAAATATATTACTGGAATATTTTGTTTAACATCACTTTTAGATAATAAAAATGAAATAGATGAATAGGTGATACTATTCGTGAATCGTCATTGTTGTTTTTGTCTCGTCCCCTTTTTCGAATAATGCTCTTTCTATATATTGCTTTAGTATGGTATCTTCTATTTAATCTAATTTTTAAATGCTATCATAGTAATGTAAAATATTGAATATAATTCTTATTTTTACCTCGTTTTAGTTTTCGATAACGTACTATCCGTTCTCGCACTGATCGAGGCTGTTACAGACAACACATTAAAATTTAAAATGCTAAGAGACACAAAGAATCGGAATAGCATATTGACGACATAGAAATTATATGATAAATTGCGTAATTCTTTTTACCAATAACGATTGGTAGAAATATAAATTTGGCTAAAATAGTTAAAAAACTCTTATTGAAGAAAGTACTCTGGAGTATCTCCTGGTTAATGAGACATAACGTTCACTGGAAGCATTTCAAAGATACTAACGAAATAAATTATTACTCTGTCCCGCATGACATTAATGTAAATAATGAAGACGCATATAATGAATGCGAAAGTGCAAATCGAATGAATTAAATTTTGGTGTCTATTAATAATCGCGGACGTTGTGTCTACCTCACGTGACGTTTCCTCTTTGATTATGTAGTAGAAGGAGCACCGTCTGGTCGTTAGTTTGTTATGCCAAGATTTTCTTTTCATGATAGTTTTATGATGCATCTTTTACTCTTGATACGATCGAAGCCTCCAAACGGGAATGTATTGGTGCAAAAATATTCACGTTTTCTGCACATATTTTAGATCAATTTCCCACTAATCTCTTCAATGATGTCTTGCAAACTGACGTATTCACTGATGCCCTGAGGATAAGCTAAGAGATTGCCCTATTGTTAAAACAGACTCACGAATGTCCATTCCAAGTAAAGGGCTACTTTTCTCCTGACTGTCATGTAAAAAAACAGAGACAGATGCTAAACCACTATGTTGCCATCTCCTATACATAATCCTATATATCGATCTCATTCGGGATTTATGCAATGTGATTTATGTCAAACTGCCTTAGTGTCGTTTTGACGCAGTTGAAATCACTCGGATTGTCTTCGAAGATGTACATAAGGATTGTTGACCAGTATATTCTATTCAATATATTAACAGTCAATACGTTTTTAACTAACATACACTCTTTCTTCAAGTTCCACCATAAAAGCATGCCTTGAAATGTCAATACTAGATAGTACACTTTAAGAGAAGACTCGGTAAAATTTGGAAAGTGGCGAAGCTCAGGGTCCCAGTTTAGGACAGGCCCTTCTGCTCTTATTCGTAAACAGCCTTCTTATGTGGCTTAAATATTATGTTTACGAGTATTCATCATTGGGGTGGCTCTGCATCGGATGTATTTTGTCCTCTTCAAACAGACGTATAATTTAATTACTTAGTGGTGGACGTAAACTAAATACAAACGAATCAATAAAAATAAAATTACACTCAGAAACTCATGCACTTAACGGCATTCTGAACAAGTTTTAATCTGCATCTACATGCTCTAAAATTGCTAGGAATTTTCAATGATAATAAACGTCACTGATAACAATCGTTGTTGGGACACAAAAGGTAATCACATTCGTATTGTAGTGGTAAATGTAATGCACTCACAAAAATTCTTTCGAATTATATTTCTGAAATTTTTATTAAACTATATTGCAGTATCTGTACTTTGTAATTTTATATTGTAAGTGCACTTTTTCGGACCATTCTAATATAACTTAAACTAATAATAATATTAAAATACAATCTGTCCGAATATTTCTAAGTAATGTTTTCACACCATTATCAGACATGTTTTCGATATTAAATTACAGTTTGTAAGTGCGTTTTCATTCCTGTCAGAGACGGTATAAAACAACGACCTTGAAACTGGTTGTCAATCTTATCTAAACAAATCAATACAATATGACCGTCACAATCGCAATTTTCAAAAACATTACCATTTTATTTTACGATCATGTTCTTCCATGTGGAATATAACTTTCACTGTAAATGGGGTCGAAAATTAAGAAATATGT
The DNA here is from genome assembly GCA_016746295.1 of Potamilus streckersoni. Classification (NCBI taxonomy): domain Eukaryota; kingdom Metazoa; phylum Mollusca; class Bivalvia; order Unionida; family Unionidae; genus Potamilus; species Potamilus streckersoni. Next base: position 1,822,986 of record JAEAOA010001069.1, on the reverse strand, counting down.
ATTCTTGTTGAAGTTTGAAATTAACTTTCGTGGTGTAAATGCAAGTCGATATACAAAAACCACTTTTTGGGTCACCGATATCCATATATAACTTCATATATACATTATATTATATACAAGAATTTTTATCTTCGATTGCTCTATGAAATTATCTATATCGTCCCTTGTATTTTTGGTTTTTGTTGGTTTTTGCTCACCATTTTTAGCACCGTTGAATGTAGGAATACTGATTGAACCTATGTTTATACGTTTGTAGTTTGTGTATAGTTTTGTGAGGACCATATTTGACCTTTAGTAATAAAATTATTATTATTATTATCATTATTATTATTATTATTATTATTATTATTATTATTATTATTATTATTATTATTATTATTATTATTATTATTATTATTATAGTTGTATGAAATACGTTGTCAGACAGTTATTTATTATGACCAGATATAATAAATTTGAATTTATTACAAGTTTTTCAATTCCAATGCTGGTGATATTAGTTTCTTGAACAACAGAAAACTAAGCCTTGTAATTAATTGTAATACTACCCCAAACTTCAAGAAGAATATTGAGCTTACAATTTGAATTTGGGCTTGCAATTCAGGTCTTGGGTTATAATAGCATATCCAATTAAATGGTTTTATTTATATTAACATCTTAATTAGCCTAGAATTGTTGTTCTAAACACGTTGAAAATATTATACCTATAGATGGGTTTTGAGTATTAACTCTTTTAATGGCGCTCTTGCATTATGATTAATTGTATGTCCTGAGATGGGTTAATTGTAACATAGTCATGTGCGACCAATCTTAGTTGTGATCGATACGGTAGACTTCAAAAAGTTTTTCGCAACCTTTGACTTTGTTCGCCTATATTCATTGATACGTCATTCAACATTAATGTACACTGCGTCTGGCTAGAGAGCAATGTACGCTTGGTCAAACAGCTTACATTTCATCTGAATCATCTTTAAGGGAACCAAACTTTGCTCGAAATATTCCTGTAACAATCTTCATCATGAGAGAATATGGTTCGGTGTAATCATTAATAATGATACATCTATAAAACTTCACACGATCGATGGGTCAGACCATGTAACACAACATTATTTTAAAGTATCATGCATCACAATAACAAGATATTCCTTAATAAAGGACTGCAAAACTGACATTAATCTGAAGTATTTCTTAATATTGCCATTTTCAACTGTGTCCCATTAAACTGCAAAACGAATTATTATTTTACATGTCATAGGGATGTTAAGTCGATGCCAGTTAAATATTAATTTTGACAGCAGTAAATTTATATTATTTATGTCTTAACCGGTGCCATTCTTTATCAATCTCCAGTCTCATTTTTAACTGCTCTTTTTCTTCCTTTTTACTATTTGGCCAGAGGATTATAATAAGCTTGATTACGACGAAAATGGTCATGACAATGACGATGGTGATAGGCTTATAATCTTTGATATTGTCATCGTCTTTATCATCTCTGGTGTTAGCAGTCTTAACAAATCCAAATACGTAATCCTTAACCATTCATATTAATGCAAGAATTTACCAGAGGCAAAATTATTTGATATAATTATGGAGAATAGCAACGAGAGCCAAAAACAACAACAAAAGAACCCCATTCCTATTATAATATGTTATAGCAAATATAAATCCAGCATTCTTGCAATAATATGTTTGCGGGATTATATAATCTACAGAGATGTTAACAGTCATCGAGACACAGACTATGAAATACAAACAATGAGGAAATGATCTTCCCGAAGTATACGCGACGTACTTTGCTAGAACATAAACTAGTCATATACGTGTTGAATATTCTTAAAACCTTAGAATGATCAAAAAATTACAACTTATCTTTCAACGAAACAAAATAATATGAGATGGGATTCCTTAATAATAACATATTATCCTATAAAATTAAAATTTTAAAAATAATATAAAACCATGCATGTGCGACATGTCATGCTCAATGTCATACTTTGATAGTTGTTTGATTCGTGGTTATGACCAACATGTATTCAAGATGCCACAATAGTTATAATGGTCTGTAATCTACAATTCCACCTTAAAAGGTTTAGAAGTCGAGTACAATTTAATCGTTTTTACCAAGTGCAACACATCATCATGTCTGCAAGCCCAGAAAGTAGGACATATTGGAAATCTGACCCTAACCTTAATTGCGCTTTCGAACTTTTACAGAATTTATTAATCGTACAATTTTTCAATTCATTGGGCGCAGTCTAGTCACAATTGCTCGTCATTATTAGTGATGTGTTTTTATTTCTTTTTTTGTCAAATAGATTCCAAAGCATAATGAGATTTCAAACGAAACAAGAATAGTTTGTCCTATCTATTTATTACATCATATTTTAATTTATATTGAAGCGGTAATGTGCTATGTGTTAATACTTTGCAAGAGGGTTCTCCATCAATTATTATGAAATGGTATGTTTTCGTTAAAATTTATCTAATAGGATATTGGAGATTAGTGGTAGTTATTTGAAAACAATCATGAGTCAAGTATTGAAAACCCTCCATCAAATCTCATTTTAGAACAAAGATTTATATTAAAATAAGCTTTAAAACGCATGTAGAAAATTAAAAGTAAAGCACGTTTTTAAATCAAGTTATCAATATCATGATTTAAGAACGTAATAGCTAATTAAAAACTATTTCCTCACCTCAGATGCTAATAATGGTACTCATATATGAAAGTAAAAGCAACTAATAGTCATGTATACCCCGTGACATCTAGCACTTGTCTGAAAATGTGGATGTAGACACATAAAGAGGTTTGACAATTAATAATATCAGTAACATACCTTGTGGTAGATATTGCCAATTAACTCCACCTAACTGTTATAGTGATGACATTCATTTATTTCAATACCATAATCATTTTCTCTTATATGTTCCACAAAAAGGAAAACAAACTTATTCACAGTGCACACATGGCGTTCACTGACAGTGATTGTCTAAATGTGAGGAAAACAAAAAAACTTGCAGAGGTTAAAGAATCGGTATGAAAAAATTAAAATCTAACCTTATTGGGAACTAGTTCCATTGGTAACTATAGTCCTCAAAATGCGATACAAGACCCGAAAGCATTCGGACCTACTATACTAATTATAACAAGGCCTTGTAAATATCCTTTCGTATTAGAAAGAAATGACATCCATATTATAGATTACGTATCCTCAGGAGCTCTATACAGTTGGCGCCGTCACAGTATATGAGCTTTTGTTATGATTGGTTTTCGACAATCAAATCTAGAGATCGATGTTAGTTGTCAATCAGAGATTACGCACACTATTTAATGATTTATGTTCAATTAGGTTAGAAATATAACTGGAGGAACACCTTCTAAAGACTCATATGTTATGATTGCTTTAAAATAAACAATACTCTTGTGCTTGGGTAGCCACTGTAGAATTCGGGGGAGTTATAATTTATTATTTGTCAGGCTGCCCTTTTCTGGAATTTATCAGTTCTTGAGAGATTTCAATTGGATTAGGTTCTCCATATGGTACAGCTGTTGTCTATTAGTGTCAGCATATATACCGAAAAATAAAGTTCAATGTGACTGGCGAGAAAGAAATTTCGAGAGCAATTTTAACAGATATTCTTTTGACTACCATTGTACATGTGCGGTCGATATGAATTTTCCAAATGGGATGTTGATCAATGTTGATACCAAAAATGTTTTGTTTTGGTTTTGACAATAAGCGCGTCTAAGCCATTTTGAGTTAGAAGTAAATATATGTTAGTTGATATGTTCTGTCTTGATCGGATTATCATAAATTTCATTTAGACTTATTATAATACATTTTGTTTCGTTGACACCAAACTGATATTTTGTATGTTGATTTGAAGTTGTTTTAATAGATGTAGAAGATTTACCAGATGAATGCAATGTGGAGTAGACATCGACATAATCTGCATTAGAGTGCAATTGATACAAGGTTAAATCATTGATTAAAAGTAAAAGGAGGCCATAATATAGATGTTTGAGGAACACCAGTTAAGACATGACTAGGTTTGAAAATATATTTTCTTGTGCAAACAACCTGGTGCCAATTAGTGAGGTACGACGTGATCCAGGCAATTGAATTTGAAGAAAACTTGTAGGATGAAAGATTTTAATGTTCACCAAACGGTCACTTAAACCAAATGTTTTGGTTTGTTTTTAAAATCAATGAAGTTTTCGCCAGTGTGTTCACCTGATTCGATTGCTAGTAACCACTGGTCTAAACTTGTTGTCAATGCAGACTGAAAGGAAAGGTTATGTCGAGAACATGACAGTGAGTTATAGATGAGTTGGTACTAGTACAGACATCTGAAATATACTTGCAAACATATTTTAAAGTACGTTTTGAAAGTACAGATAGAACATATATGTCGGTAGTTGGATGGGTCATTCTTTTGATTTCCCTAATAAGCTAGGAATACGAATGCTATTGCTAATTTCAATGCAACTGGGAATTTACAGGAAGTGATAATGCAGTTACTTATTTCTTTGAACGACTCTGAGATTGATTAAGCCGCTGTCTTCAAAGTTTTGGATTGATTTCCATATTGACCCTCTTATTTCTTTGTGCCAGTTTTATTAAGATCAATTGAATTTTGAAACTAATATGATCGGGTACACTTTCATTAAAAAAGTTAGTAAGTTTGTATAAATTAGGCTCTGTAAAATTAGACCTGTCAAAGGTTTGTGATATATTAGTAAAAAAGATATTCCGTAGCTTTAAAATATCGAGCTCATTAAAGAAACGTATACCATCAATTACAATTTCACATGGAATTAGAGGTGTACACTTCGTTAAATTTAGATCTCACAGGTAGTTCCAGATGAATCTATTATAGTAGTCTGAGGCGATATCTACCTTGAAACTTGATCGATTTAGTTTGCTATTAGTTATTTGTCTTTGTTCCACCACAATCGATAGTTTTTAAAACAAATTATATTTATAATATTATTTTCATTTACGGTGTTCCTCTGCGATTTCATTAGCATTTCATTTCGGTTGTTTTAAGCTTTTAATTTGTTTGATGCATATAGAGGCGCCTTCGTTTAGGATTGTAAGAAAAAAATGGTACCAGATAGCAAGGACCTACTATGGGACTAAGTAAGTTAAATAGTGCATGTTTTGAAATAATTCGGTGAAAAATTCATTTGCAGCAAACTTATTAAAGCAGCTGTATTGCATATAGGAGTGTAAATTGCTTTTCTTTGCGTTCTATTGCTTACAAGTTGCACATATTATATGGGACAGTGATTACTAATACGGAAACGGTACGTTTATCCCTTTGTTTAGATTTGGTAGGTCACGGTTGAAGTACAGGGCGTTACTTTTGTTGTAACATCAATTAGATATGTAGGATTGTGTAGTTGTAACACATATAGCCATTTAGTGATAGTATCTGAGGAAATCAATATTAAAGTACCATAACAATTACTTTGTTGTTGGAAGATAAATAAACCTCCATTTCATGTTGAAATTAGTCAGTCCATGATGAGAGGGAGTCTGGATGTCTGTAAGCAGAGCAGATATAAATAGTGTGACTATTGAGGAAACTTAACTCGATCCATATTGATTCTATAGTATATATTTTGAAATATGTTCTTCTCATTATGTTATCGTTATTTGAAATGAGCATTACTAACACTCCTATTATGACTTGACTTGTGGTCAATCTCGTCTTTCCAAAGAAAAAGTTGCTGATAGAGATAGCACAGTCAGGTACATTGCAAACTAGAAACGTTACGTATAGTCTAATTATTGCAAGGAATGATTTAGTTTGCATCCTGAGCCTTAGTTCGTCAATTGTCGGTACGATGTGTCTCTCATTGATGTTGATAAGTTGCAAACTGAAACTTATTTTTGATTGAGGTATATGTGTCATTATCATTGTACCCTAATGGATGTGACTAGTGGTTATATTGATAGTCGGTAACGTCTGTCTGTCACGTCTGTTATTCGATCTAAGTGTCTCTTTTCCAAGATTTTATATTAAGATTGGGCCAATTTGTTAACTATGCCATGTTCTCTGTGCAATTTGTTTATTTTCCCAAAACATTACCGACTAGCATTGCAACTATGGAAGTTTTGCGTTGCCTATGTTGGAATTGGCTGAGTGGTGCTTACTCATGTTGCTAGGTTTTGCTTTGAGTATAAACGTAATAATATACATATTTTTCAATAGGTTTGCTGTGTCCACGTCTTTCAGGTGGATAAAAATGTAGATGGTAGCTGACCCGACGCTAGCAAAAGCGCCATATGTTTCAGCAGTGATCTATTACATTCACCTGTATAAAGTCCCTGTAAAGTTTCCTCCCGTCCTGTAGGGCTGGTAGGAGAATCTCTGTATGACGTCACTATTAAGAGTGTTCATATCTCTGGATGGCAGAACCACGAAAGAAAGTTAAAAAATAAGATGCAAATGTGTTATAAAATTAGACGCGTGCTCGTTACATGCAAAAGTAAAGAACGGCAAAATGTCCTATTCGTTTGCTTGGTTATTGTCGAGTATATGTTTTTCAGATTAATATTGCCTTAGTCCTTATGGTATTTAGTTCCTTACCAAGTTATTATTATTATTATTATTATTATTATTATTATTATTATTATTATTATTAATACAAAAGATTACGTAACAGTGTCATTAAGTCATTAAATAATGGACGACAGTGATAAAACAAATTATTATATAGGATTATGTGCATCGGAATCTTCTTCATCATGTTATCTATTTTACCAGAATCAATATTTGTAATATAATCTACCTTTAATTTTCTTGCCATCTTAGTTTTCGTGGTAGTGTATTGTTATCAATGTGTACAATTTGCTTAGTTTTGTGGTAGAAACTAACATTAGCAAATTAATAAGGACTTACCAACAGTGAAAAGTCAGTCAATTTCATGAACGCAGAAAGCATTGTTATTTACACCATTTGGTGTAATAGGGTTATTATTTTGACATATCTGTTAGTATCCTCAGTGTGGTATTAATTTCATGAAATTACAAATGCTTGTTTCATAAGCAATTTCTACTCGCTGAGAAATGTCGTGGTATGAGTAAAAAACGGAACATAATCGGTACCAAAATCCACGTGTTTGAGAATGAACTTTTATCAAATAATCATTAATTTTATGAGCTCTGGAATAAACTTCTTCCATTACAAATAGATGTATATTCTAAGTGATCATAACCATAATGTAGGATACAAACGTATCCATTTCATGTTTAGCATAAAACATGAAATCTGATAAAGGAACATAGAAGTCTTCAAAATAAACGTCATCGTCAGTTTCAGAACCGGTTTTATCACCCTTAAACCAAAGTACTGAGCCAGAATGAGTCATACTTACAGAAGGAAAAATATAATTATTTAGACAGTATGTCATTTATTCGTCAATTACGGAGTCAGCTTATTGTCCAACTATCAACCAGACAAGGATCCCCAGCAAGACTTTGTCCAATGATGACGAGGCGAAGATCGCTATATCTTTTCTGGTTGTATTGCCATTCTTTAGCAACAGAAAAGTGTACCTACCTACTCAGATGGTACACCATTAAAATATGACGTGACATCATAGGCAGCAGACTTAATTTCGATTTCCATTGAAGACATGTAAAAGTTAGAATTATAGAAACTACATGTACTATTTCCAAACAACCACAGTATCATCGTATATTGTCAGCATAATTTATAATCGTCAGGCTTCATGGAACTGGGGAGATATAAATAGTACATTTATTGTATACGTAGGTACATCTCTTTAGCATTTAGCATCATTGATTGGTGCATTTCAATAAGACTTGAATTCAGACAGCATCGCATACACTGCAGGATTCATCCATACATGTAGGAACGAAAACGGATATATTATGCGGATATATGCTATGAGGAATAAAGCTGAATGGATTAGAATATCGTTCACATCTAAAGCATGTACGGTTATTAGAATGACGTGCTTTATACCATTGATAATATCTATAGCAATCATGGGCCACATAACATTGCTTATGGCGTACGGTGAGTATACATGCCTATCTTTGGTTATTTAATTCACCAACGTGACTTATGTACATTAAATTAAGTAATTTATATTCATAACGATTGTCTATCTATCTATCTATCTATCTATCTATCTATCTATCTATCTATCTATCTATCTATCTATCTATCTATCTATCTATCTATCTATCTATCTATCTATCTATCTATCTATCTATCTATCTATGTATGTGAGTTACTGCATTTGTTTGAGAAATTATGAACAAGTTTTATTCTTAGTAATAATGCAAGACCTTAGGAGCGCAGTATTAGTCCGAAAAAAAAAACGAATTAATTTGTTCGAATACGAATGCAGTAACCTTTTGATTATATACTAATTTCATTTTCCTACCAAAGTGTTAATAATTAAAGAAAACACCTCAAGATAAAAATTGAATTAATTCTATATTCCAAAATATATACACAACATGGACTCATTAAAGCACAATAGCATTAGTGATGTGGGACAGGTTGGCATGTTAGCCCTTGCAAATTGCTTAACTTAAGGTTATAATGTGACATTTTGAGCTATTATTGTGCAATAATTAAATATATCGAAATAACTGCAAATCTTGAAACTGATGTGAGGCATGTTCACCTCATGTAGTCACTGCACAGAAAGCAAACAGAGAAATACCGATAAAACTGCCTGGATGACAACTATTTTGAACTGCACCATGCTGTTAAATACACAATAGGTTTTGTTCACAATTATCACCTAGCGAAATGGCTTCAGTTTCAGACACGAAAATTACATGTATGAACTTAGGTGTGGCGTGCATCAACCTTTTAATCCATGAATTTCCAAAGATTGTCAGCTCAAGTGAATGATATTCTTATTTGTTGCTATCCAAAATATAAACATTTTTACCTCTCCCTTGCACTGTATTTTTTTATGAATATTGATATCAGGCAGATGTATGCAACATTAGATTTGTGCATAGAAACTGTCCCTTGAACCATGATATTCATCTCACCATAAAAAACAGCTTCTTTGTTGTCGTGCATTATCGGTTATAAGGCATATAGTTTTCTTTAAATACACTCATTTTTCAGTTACATTTTTCTCGAAATTTAGTGCTTGGACTGATAGTCAAATGAGCGGCTATAAGAGGTGAGACACTCAGTAGCCATAAAATGCTTTACTAAGATGTATTGCATAGAATCTGGAGAATACTACTAATAGTCATAGCCATTCATTTTACATCACGGTACAAACATTCCTGCCAAACACTGTTTTTTACATGCTCCAGAATGATATTCGCGATGCAGCATGTCCCATAGGCCATCACTGGATATTTAGGAAATTAAGCGTAGTCTATTGTTTTGTTTAAATTTTATTTTACGACTGTATGAATTAATTAAAATTGTAAACTTTTGCATCGATACTATCAAACATCTCAAGCAGTTGTTATTTGTACTTAATTAACATACAAATTCCAAAAATCAAACGTGGCAGTGTATACGTCCTTTGTTTGTTTACAATTAAAAGTAGTTAATAACAGACGATACTATCTTTACACACATGTGTTGTACAGTATTAAAATGTTTAGTATGGAAAATATTACGGGATTCTGAAAATGTTAAGATAAGAAAAAAAGAATGAGCACACATCTATCTATCTATCTATCTATCTATCTATCTATCTATCTATCTATCTATCTATCTATCTATCTATCTATCTATCTATCTATCTATCTATCTATCTATCTATCTTTCTATCTATCTATCTATCTATCTATCTATCTATCTATCTATCTATCTATCTATCTATCTATCTATCTATCTATCTATCTATCTATCTATCTATCTATCTATCTGCCTTTCTGTCTGTCTGTCTACATAACTATCTATCTATCTATTTATTTATCTACCTCTCTATTTTCTATCATTTTTACATATCTTTTGATCAAGCGTCACGTGATATAAAACTGAAAATTTTTACACATTTATAAATTCTGCAGACTGCCTTTAGTTCCTTGTTCCCATGTCTTTTGATGTGTAGTTTTGTCTATATCAACACCTTACAAATTAATAACAGCAAGACCTTATCCACCCACTTCTGTGATTCCGAATAAAATTAGCAAACCCCAGATTAGAATTGACAATTTGAAGTTAAAACAATGTAGTTACGCATACCTTCCTGCAAGGTGATGTGATACTTGATATAGAATTTTGTATACATCGATAACTTGTGCGGATTAGTTTTGGTTCCATTTAATTTGTGAGTGATTAGGTAAAGTTTGCACATCGATAAATACCCATCTATGATTATTTAATCCTATAGCACACATGTATATGTATATGTATATGTATATGTATATGTATATGTATATATATATATATATATATATATATATATATATATATATATATATATATATATATATATATAAATGAGTCGGTGTGTTTCTTAGACTATCTCAAATGGTCTGAGCAGTCAAGAACAGCCATTGCCACGGGGTGCTAGTGTCAATATTCTCCAATACACACGCACGCAGATAAGAGTAAACTTGCCATCGTTGTGATAATTTTATTTGATCATCCGTCTTCTATTTTCCATATGTCCTACCTAATGTATGTGTAGAAAAAAACGAATGCTCATTGTTTCTGTTCTGGTGGAAACTGCCTGAGGGAATGGTTGCTTTCACCCTTGGTGTCCGATACAGTTGGTAAAATGTTAAATGTTCACAGATTTTAATTAAATTGAAACTTACCTCCTGCGGTGAAGGGATATGAAGCAGCTCAAATGAATGCTGTGATATAACGCAAGTGGCGACTATTTGAACGAAACTTTCTGAGGACAGATGCATCCCGTGATGTTATTCACATGACTGAAGGTATTGGACTTTGGAAAATATTAAATACTATTATAAACTTAAGATGATGTGTTTGCGTGTGTGTATGTGTGTGTGATTCAAATTTTTAAACTTAGCTTTAATAATTTTAGTCATATCGCTACATTGTCAGCCGTGTGACACTAGGGCATCATGCCGCAGGCAAGTGGTATGGTGTCCCACCCAACCAGTCCTAACACTAACCTCTTATTGCTGAACGTCAGGCCAGGCATCTGTTAATACCATTTTTAAAGTCTTTGGTAGGACTCGGCTGGGGCTGGAATCATCGACCTTCTGCATCCAAAGCGAACGCTCTAATCACTTGACCACCGAATTGGTTAACTAAAGAGGGCAATTTAGAAACGTATTCGTGAGATAATATGAATATCTTTTAATTACCATATTTTCAAATGCAAAATATTCATTCTTATATTTCTACATATAGAAATATAAGTCTTGCCATCATGCAATGCGACTATTGATAATTTAGACATGACATCATTCCTATCTGAATCATTTTGTGTGGGTAATTCACATGGTACAGAATAAATGAAGAATTCTGTATTCCTTCGCATATACCGGATGTATTTCATTTTTTGGTACAGGAGCAATATATATATATATATATATATATATATATATATATATATATATATATATATATATATATATATATATATATATACACACACATGTATATATATATATATTTATATATATATATATATATATATATATATACACACACATGTATATATATATATATATATATATATATATATATATATATATATATATATATATATATATATATATATATATATATATATATATATATATATATATATATATATATATATATTCACTAATATGTTTGTTCACTTTTAGTATATTGAAGCATTTTATAAAGAAAAACTGACAGGAATGAAGACATATAGAATTACGCTATAAGCCGCCATCTACACTGGACATTTTTTTAATTTGTAGAAACAGGTATAAAATCTCCTTTGGGTACTTTTAATGAAATGATGAAAATCCCAATCTTCATTCGGATGCGTAATTGGCACTCCTAATTACAATTGTCATAGAATGCGTGAAGCATTTGAGAAATGTATGAAGAAACTGCTTTATTTGCTAGACAGCTAAGTATATATGATAATTCATTTTGCTGTTTTGGTGTTAAAAAGGAAATTCTTCACTACTATTATATTAGATCCATGAAACTGAAATGTCGGATTAGAGTATATTTTCAGTTCGTAAAATCCAAACTCTTGTTTGAGCTGTGTCCATGCTTTGATTGGAATTTGTTATATTGCCAGAATGAAATATCACTAGACAAAGTAGTCCGGTGCTATCCATTTGCTTTATTTCCAGCACCAAACATCACTAAACGTCGTTGTCAGGTTCTATCCATTTGTTTCCTCCCCGACGGTGTTCGCCAAGCCGAGACAAAACGTTAATAATGTTGTCTATGTATCTAACTCTAGCGCTTCATTTTCTGAACTTTTTGTCCTAAATTGGATTGCTTAACACTTTTGCACTGGTTAAGAAATTGCCAAATTCTAAGCATTGATACCGACCTTCCAGATCTCTCGTTTTAAATTTATATTTTCGCATAACCTGAAGTGATTATATTCTCACTACAATAGTTGAACCACAATATGTAAAATTTTCTAGACTTGATTGTTATGCCAGAACGACTGTACATTTTCTTTCTCATCTTCGGTTGAACTATTGGGAAATATTAACTTTACTATTGAGCTTTTTCTTTTCTCAATATCTAATATATATATATATATATATATATATATATATATATATATATATATATATATATATATATATATATATATATATATATATATATATATATATATATATATATATATTTCAGTTATCCCTCCTTCCTCTGCAAATGTCTGGGACATCACTTGCTTGCATAGTAAAGTATTAGTGCTCGTAAGTTGTGGACTGAAGCAATCTGGTGTGATATAAAAAAAAATATGCAGATTATCTCAAGATAGAAACTGACTTGTAGGGAACTCCGGATAATGACGGTTAGGGGGATGGAGGTTGGCATCTGCAGTTGGGTTATGTAGACATTAGGGGCGAATGGGACATATATCACAGAGATAGGAAGCCTATCAAATACCATGTTTTAAATCGAAGCATTAATATGTTTGAAATGGCGAACTCTAAGACAACACTTAAGAGACACCATCAAAAGTGCATGTTCTTCGTTTGAAGCAGGTTGCTTCCAAGTTCTATGAAATAATTCGAACGATTGGTTTATCACAAAGTGACAATGCACACTAAAAGTGACATGGATCTCGAATTATTATTGCAATGGACATTTGTCTTGCCTCTTATTGTTTTCAAATTTTATAATTCATAGATCATACACTCGATTTCGTCGCATCAGCCACGTGCTTATCATGAAATAAACAAATATCACGTTTTATTTGGAGAGCGATCATCGTGAGAAATTAGTGCGATGTCATGGTGGTCAGTGTATTGTTACTATACAGTTACAAATATACATTACCATATATTGACTTAATATATTAATTATTCGCAACACTTTCTGAGAACTATAACTTATTAGAATTTTTATTCGTGTTGTTGCTTTGATTTTGGCAATATATGTATTTGCTCTCTTTGTGAGGTATAGGGCAACTTCGTCAATGTCAAGGCAACTATATCATAGCTATCACTTTCAAGCCCATTCCAGGTATAAACTCTTCTCTTCTGTGAGGCCTTACCTGTTGGAAACAAAGGAAATAAGAACAATATGTTGTGTTTATTTCACTCCAAGCAGATCTCGTTCTACTTCAGTCAAACAGAACCCCGCAAATAGAGCCCAGCGAATATGTTGTAGTTAGGTTCCTCAAATTGATTGATGAATATTCGATGCATCCTGTCGAAACGAATAACTTTGTTCATCGACTTCCTGCCATAAACAACCACTTTTGTTTTCTTAAACCAATTTCATCTTCTGTGTTATTCTGAAGAAGGGTCAGTTACATTCGTAAATGCCAATGTATTTCAGACATATATTTTGTTTATTTCCCACTTACTGGCAAGGTATATTTATAATAACGCAGTAAGATCATTGGGTTATATTCTAAGTTAGATGACCAATTTTCAAAATAGAGCACAACACACAAAAAATAATTGCTGAGGAAATTTGCATTTTAATGCACATCGTTCAAACTGACAATGGGAATATGTCTTACAAGTTAAATTATGGAAACAAATTTTGATTTATGCTCAATATTAGTCAATACCATTTTGCTTCAGTTATACATTCCATTGGTAGTGAAGCTGATATGATAGATGATAAAATATACATTAAACGACAAAGAGAAAACGAAAATACAATAATAATCTCATTGGGATTTTAGATATATTGTTACATGCAAGTGGTCTCACTACCGAATGAATTAAAAACAAGCTTGAGACTGACTTTGAAGTCCATATCTCCATATAAATCCTCAAGACAACAGTCCTTGTCAGATGATGGGATCGTATATGCAAGAATACTAGATAAGCTTTCTATATTCACCTAATGACCACACATCACGAAATTAAATTCAAGCTTGGATGCTTTTTATTGTTTCACATTTCATGTATCAAGAGTGATCCTTACTAAAGGAAACATCGGTACTTAACGTCGTGAAATACAAAAGCAGAAACTAACAAATCACTGAACACAAAGAGAATTCCTATCGCAAGTTACGAAACACGTAGCATAAAAAGATCTAGCGAATACTCAAAGTAATCTGTGTTATCATAAGATCTCGTGAATATTGTAAATTATATTGTGTGCTCTTCGACACTGGCTCATTATCGGGTTTGAGAAATACTGTCCCAACACCGACTATCACTAATCAAAGAAATAATCACTACAAATGAACAAAATTTTAAACTTATAAGTAAGTACATAAACCACGTGCCCTACGCTTATATATATATATATATATATATATATATATATATATATATATATATATATATATATATATATATATATATATATATATATATATATATATATATATATATATATATATATATATATATATATATATAGGCTCATTTTCAAAGTTAAGAGTTAGATGTCAGGCAGCCTAGAGTATTTCTATTTTTATATAACAATAAGTTTTTATTTCAAAAGAGAATCGAGATGTATTATGAATATCTCTTGTGCATTACTGCAAAGACAATTGCTAGCTAGTACATTTAATGTACCGTATATTTTATAAACTATTTAATTTGTCCAAAAGCTATCTCTTATGAAGTTTGCCAATAGCTTCCCGTGGGTGGGTGTTTCTTCCCTAGATTTTTGCTGTTTCTTCCTCCACAAGATATACTGGCGTCATGTAAAGTCTATGATATGCTGAAAATATTCTTAAACATAGTAACAACTGCAACAAATGCAACAAAAAAATATTTACAAAACTATCACTTGTAAAGTTACAATTTTCTGAAAAGGCTGGAATGGACAATTTTAAAAAGTTTATGGTATGGAAATTAAAGTGAAGCTTCATCAGTCATTTCTCGTTGTGTAATATGACACGTGTTTGTATTTGTGGGCGTTCCTTTTAATAAGTTTTGATTACACTACTCATTGCGTGACATGCGAATAGTTCTGAAAAAAAAACCCAACCCAAAAAGATAATCTGGACAAGTGATGTTTCGCTAAACAATGTTTCATTGCGCCGTTTTTATTTACAGTGTATTTTAAACCACTGAATATTCTATTATGTTGTCTACCATTGTACGAATTGATATACTCTTATAATCTGCTTGAAACACGATGATTGTTATCATTCGGGATTTATAGAGGTGTTCGGTCCTATTTTAAAACTCAAAGAGAGCTACTTCAAGATGTTGTAGTTGAAATGCTTCCGATTTTCATTCATTCTTTAAAAGAAAAATTAAACCAGTAGAGACAGAAAATATCTGCCATAGAGTATCGACCTATTAGCGTTAGTCGTACATTTCTTCTATTTATCTACCAAATGACGATTCTTTATAGGAAACAATTGCTACAATTCTTTATATAGTTTTCTTCTTTAATGCAATTTTGTCTCACCACTTCTCGTCACGACCTGCGATATCAATTCAACATGCCACCACTACCATCCAGTAATGTATGCTTTCTTGTCAATCATTGCTTATTGATGGCAACATGAGGTAGAAATGAGTTCTTCCCAATCATTTAACGGCGTTACATCTATAGTGTCGAAGATTAGTATCTGGCGCCATTCTAACATAAGCTGCTTAAACATATTTCATTTTTTATACCAAGGTCAGTTTCCTGATTTCGTATTTAAAACCCAGAAATTATCATTTCGCCAATGAAAAGTAGGCAGAGTTACATATAGTAAGATGTTAAGGGGATAAAATCTTAACTAGTTTCGTAATGTCCCTAAAGGGAGCATAAACAGTGGATATATATTTAACAATTAAGTATATCCTTTCTATGAATAATAAATCATTTGTAAATATTTTACTTTGTAATATTATCATATTATGTTAAAACAATCAGACAAAAATGATGGTATACATTCGAAATGCAAATAAGTACCAAAACAATAATGCTGAAAGATTAATCTTGACTTAACTACCTAATTTTTAAGACAAATATATATTTTGTCAGCAGTGTTATGTTTATAATATAAAAATAAAATATTGCACGATTCTGACAATATAAGGTTAATGGAGAAACACATAACATATAATAAGTGGATTTATTCTTTCCTTTTCTTTCGAATTTGATGTCATTTGAATAAGTATGTAGCATATCATTGCAACTAACCTATTTGTCCTTCCTTACCAATCAATATTGTTTTCATTAATAAAAACCTAATTATCTTGACCGTATTACATAAAGCGAGAGAGTCTGCAGACTGAGTCGAACACTTTTCCTTCGATATGAGTGAACCTTGTAACATTTTAAGATAAGTGGAGACTTAGAACTCTTTTTGAAATTCTAGCATATAAATGGGAAATGTCTAGGTGGAAAGGATGTTAATTCAAATAACCTTAACCAGCTGTACATATGGTCCGTATTTAATATAAATTGAGTTGCCCATCAAATGATATAAATATATGAGACCACCTGCCTTTTGCAGTAAATTACAGCCCGAGGATAAATAGGATATGCTTTCGTAAAGTTATAAATTCATATCCGATTATTAGTTTTGATTTATTTGTTACTTTTCTGGTCACTTTCTTATTTAATTCAACCCGTACATGTATTTTTTATGTGTCATGCTTTGTTTGTTAACATGCCATGAACGTAAAGGTAACGTAGTTTTAAAAACAATAGTCCAATGCTTTGTGTACCGTATGATGCGATGTGGAAATAGGTTGATAGTTTGGCACAGTCAACAATCAGTGTTTAAATTCCAACAGTCTAAATGTTTCCTATTATTCCGGTTTCGAAGAAACTGTTCACAACAAAACATTATTAATTTCGTAAAATTACATAATTGTCATTTTCGCCCCATATTAGGTATCTCTTACTTAATCGTCCTTTACGCCCCATACTAGGTACCTCAGACTTAATCGTCCTTTACGCCCCATAAGATGTACATCAGACTTAATCGTCCTTTACGCCCCCATAAGAGGTATCTCAGACTTAATCGTCCTTTACGCCCCATACTAGGTACCTCAGATTTAATCATCCTTTACGACCCATAAGTGGTATCTCAGACTTAATCATCCTTTACGCCGCATAAGAGGTACCTCAGACTTAACCCTTTACGCCACATAAGAGGTACCTCAGAGGGAATTGCATTGCGGTAGTCAGGATTGCTTCTTGGGCCTAAGACCATTTTCAACGCATGATGTGGTACAAATGACGGCCATCGGTACGGGCGAGCGCTTTAGACCTATCCGCCCTATGTGGTTCCAAATTTAAAATTAAGGCCTAATTATGGATCAAAGTTTAGAATATATACATAAGATTTTTTAGCTTGATAATACATTGACTCTCGTTACTGTAATGTAGATACCACTAGCGTCTAAAAATATGGTCGCACACGATTCGCTCGTAGTTGAAACATGGGACATGATTCTCAGTCTTGACTATTTGCTACAGTTGTTGCAATTATTTATTATACCTTTGTTATATTTGCAAGCTCCACAGTCCATAATCATTTAACCATTTGATCAATGAGAACGATGAATGTATAGAGAATTTGAAATAAGGAATGAAGCACGAACTAGGTCACATGTAAACTGATTAAGTTCCTATTAAAAGTTCTTTCATCCACAGTAAATTTGTATCATTGCACTTTCATTACCTTTTTCATCGACAATCCATAGCAGTGTTCGGCCTTTGAAGCAATATAGCTAATGATTCAATAATTGTTGTACTGCCAATTTAGCAAGCGTCGGGTAATATTCTATATAATATGCTAGTCATTAACTCGTTAAGGCCGGAAGTACTTTTTAATTTTCACTTAATATTCGGGTACATGGGACTTTTGTTTGCTATTTCGACGGCTGATTAAATATGTAAGAGAAGTTGCTTTGGATTCCGCATGAACTGATGGGAGAAAACTTGACTTCTTTTGTGTGTATTTATACTCTTGACATTTGCCTGAATCTCCCATTTACAACCAAAACCCAAAGTTGCCTAAGTTTTGTCTATAAAGACTAGTATGTTCGTGTCAAGGTTCGAAAGATCAGTTTTGGAAATATCAAAAGGAAATCTAAATTCCGAACAAAAACGCTGGTCTTGCAACCAGCGATTTGTTTAGTTAAGCAAAGTGGGTGTTCTAAAATGTCCTTGTTAATTGATATCACATTATATCTCTAACTTTCTTCTATTCCATAATGTATTGACGTCACAGGCCATATAGACAGTGTACTACCCTCATGACGCAAATTGAATCTCTCAGCCTTGTTTAGTCAATGTTATCAAAACATTGTTAAATTATAATGGTCTAAATGAATGTCCACTCTTACTTGCGTAGGAAAATGCAACACTGATAGACACTTAACTCCTGAAAATATTAGGCACGGGGATTCTTCCATGCTTCTAACTAGAGAGGAGACGAATAGAATAGTGCCTAATGGTTCATTTTAGAGCTTACTGACTTACCGATGGCTGCATGAGAAATATAACAACATTTAGCTTTTCTAAAAGGATTGACCCCTATTGCTATGCATTACTAAGCGCGCTAACAATCGATTAGCACATTGCTGATGTGCATTTCATCGATGTTTGCAAAGCAAAATAGCAGTTTTAAAATGAGATCTGTTACATAACACAGCATAGGAAATTTTATCATATCTCCCATGTCCTTTGCTTTAATTGCCTGCTAAGTGTATAACCATCTTTGGATGCGTGCACTGAGTCACTTAATAGAATCAAAACAAAGTTTTGTACTTAATATAATTTCATCTCGAGTAATTGCAACCTGCATTTAATTGAAGATAGCACATAATCTTACATTAAACATCAATAAAAGGAACTGATTTTACTTTAGTTTTTTAACCATCAATCTAACATTCATTAAGGTCGTAAATTCCGCATAAAGCAGATGAACGATGGAGGCGAAGACAGGTCATAAATTTCTGAAACTTTCAAAAGGCCAGGGATATTTTCAATTAGATTTATTTTCATTTCCACTAATATAAATTTTGTAACATGGTTTGCATAAAAGGAGATTATTGTCAACATATTATTGGAGAATGAATATAGTAAGACGGCCAATAAATCATAATGCTGTTTGAAAATGATATTCGACTAGCCAGTCCTACAGGGAGATGTTTCATCATTTCATCGAACAACGATGGTCGACAAGCCAGTCAGACAGCCTTAATATATAGTTGTATATATTCTACATTTTGATGGAAAAGGTAAAGCAGGATTATTTATCTTATCTAAGATTAATGGCAAATAAATGAATTGTTTTGGTATTGTTGGTTTTAACGGCAGGTGTAGTTTAATATTGGCTACAATAATGCATGGGATATGGGAACAAAGTTTTTTCCCCGAGGCAAGTGAATATCCCATCTATATTCAGACTCATGTATCATATATAACTTGAATTTGCGTATGCTTAAAATAAACTTTTAGTATAAGATAGATATTTACCTATAAAAGGGACATTTATTTATGCAAGTGACATTTAATCTTTAACAGACAATTACAATCTTTATGATAACCGATTAGTTCTCTGATGAATATATAAGCATTTATAATGGAGGCAGTTCGTATAAAAACACATAATTTCCGACAGGTGTTCGCAGTTAATTGGCAGGTCGATCATTATAAATCAGCCTGTTTCTCCAATTTGAAAAGCAACATGATTTTTGCAATATCTGGCATGAATGCAAATAAACATGTTGCATCATTTCATTTCTCAGTAATGTTTCTGAAGGTTATGTATTGTGTTGGCATATGTTCAAAAGAAACTGTCGGTTAGCGCCCTTGTCTATTTTTTTCTATCCTTTCCTCTTGCTAAAGCAACGTTTAGCCACAGCAAAAAAGGAATAAAGAGAAGATGCAGTTTTGTGCTTTCCACGTAATTGCCATGCAAATACATGTCAATTTAAAGAATCATAGGTTTATATCCTCTTGGCAGTCAAATAGTGTCAAACAGATGTTGCAAGCTTTGTTGCCGAAGCCAAAATTGCATTACGCAGACTTCATATTTGACGAAAATAAAACACGAAAACATATGAACGAGCTATCTACAGGCAGCAAGGACGAAATTATTCAATATCTGGCTCATCCGAATGCTTTTTCTTCTTGCGTCGGTTTTGTTTTAATTCAAATATATCTCAAACAGAAAATTTAATTTTCTAGCTCCTATTTTCCATTTATGAACTTAATATGTTTCCTCACATCAGTTATCTTAATCAAACTGTATCATATTGGTTGTATGATTACATAGTGCCTTGAAATCACCATTACTGTCCAAAATGTGAGGCATGTCCATCTATCATAAATATATTCAAAATCAAATCATTCTGGATTTCATAGAGGCATATCACATGATTGTATTTTGCAGAATATTAAGGAAAACATCGATTTTCAAATATACAGTATTAGGTCAGCGACCATATCATTTGCAATTTAGCAAAACGTCTTCTGAAAATTAAAAATGGTCAGCCACTATCTAGTGACCGATTGTGCGTCATTTTGTGTGTATGTGGTGTATCTTCTAAATTGGTAACGACGTTTTAACCCTTTTCTAGTCGAATAACTACGATGCTTATAGTTATACTGTTTTTATAGTGAAGTCTAGCACTGGGATGATGCTGCATACATGTAACGTCATGTCCCACCTTGTCTCATTTTCCTTATACCAGGCCGACTAGTCCTAACACTAATCTCTTAATGCTGAGCGCTATCGAGGCTGCAGTTAGTACCTGCAGTTACTGCTCAGATAAGAATCTTGATATTAGGTGTATATAAAGAGATATCTGAACAATCAGATTCATTCCTTTTTTGAGTCATCCTCATTTTTGTGTCCCTGTTTTAAGTCGGCAGACATGTTTTATGCTGTACTTAGATATTCGATAGGGAAAGAACTCATGGAAATAGAATGTGCCATTATTTTGACTATTTGGACTATATTAATATTTTGGAACTGGAACGTGCTCATTATTTGGACTATAATATTCTTTTGGAAGTGTTGTGAATTATTCGAAGGATTTCTGGACGACGCTTTCTTAATAACATCACGATTCTTGTCGGACCATTCCATTTCCGGTTTTGAAATTAATAGCGTTTTTCATTCATTTAGAACTTTCATAAAATTGTATCATGACTATTCTGGATTCACATGATAATACTGTAAGTTTTGCTCACACTTTCATTATAACTTTGTTAATTAAATTCTTTGTTAAGTTTTCCTTTACGTTTAATGTGACCATTGTACGGCTGAATTGAAATGTGTTGCCCATACAAGTGTTATGGGTTTGAGATTTTGTATATGACTGAGAATTCTATTTTGAAATTGAGCTATAAATATGTGTTTGCTAGTTTTAAACTCAGCCTTGATAACAAAAATGTTTTTCACATAGAAATAATTTTCTGATTGCATTGTTGAATATTATGACATACGTCAGTTGACTATATTTCGACGTGAGTTAGGTATTGTGAACATAATTCACATTGACGAAATGCGACACACAGTTACAACAAAAGTCGCGGAGACGTATGTAATGAGAGAATTTAACAATTATTCTAATTCCTACTTCCAAGTAGTGGTCTTGTTTTAATATCAGTCTGCAGATTTATTTAATATTTTGGTTAGATTTAGATTTAATTTGTGAAAAATGATTTATTTGAAGTTTTATTTAAAGACAAAGAGCTCATAATATTGGCTTGACTAAAGCACATTTCTGTGATTATTATGAGTTGCTTCAAAGACATTCTGGATAATGACATTGTGATACAGTCAAGACTATTGGCTCATCAGTATATTCAAGGATATTGGCACATCAACACGTTCATGACCAGGAAATTATTCCGAACACTCTATTCTTTTGGACTTGAGGTAAAACATTGGATTATTTTTGGATTTAATTCATAAAACCGTATGTTCCTCTAAAATCTTCGCTTTAAAACTTTGAGAATTCAATTATATATTATGTATAATATAACTTGTTGGTTTTATTTACTTAGTTTAAGACCATATGATTGTAACAAATTAAACCATGGATTTAAAGTATAATATAAGTTTAATATTAATACATCTAAAATGGCGTCTTTATGAGTTGTGCTATTGATGATATCGTTTACCCCATTATTGCTTTTTGTACGGGTCTCAGAACATAAGTGGGAAATAAACTATGTGCAGATGATTTCCCTTGAGTAATCTGGCTAGCTTAATTATGCGGGCATGAAGAATAATTCTCTCATTTTGTATTTCTGTGTTTTATATTCCATGTGAGAAGGGTAACCACGTATTCATACCGGCCAGGCAACCGTGTACTGAAATTCAACTCAAGTTTTCTCAGAAATGCACATTACAGTAACGAAACACACACACACACATACATACATACATACAAATATATATATATATATATATATATATATATATATATATATATATATATATATATATATAAGTTTTTGTGCCCCTTATTACATTGGAAGATAATAAATACGAATTGAAATTTTCTAATCTTTAAGCTAATATTATTTATGCCTTTACAACTATGATGTGAACGTTTTCAAGTATATTTTTCAGCAGGATTCGGGGATATTGATTTCTCTTCTGTTTTGGTGTATGTTTATAATTTAATAGTAACCTGTATATATCTTGATTTATTTAGTAAGAACACAGAAATAATGTATACTCTTTTCATAAAATGAAGATCGCATAGTGGTGAATGTATACAGACATTATCGTTTAGACTGAAATAAATTATTGCCATCAATGTTCTCATTTACGATTTAACAGATTCATAATTTCAAAGAGTTTCGAGGTAAGAAATGGCAAAATAATGTTTGTGTTGTTTCATTGACAGGCATATCGCTAAAAGTATAGGCATAAATACAAGTCTTTCTCATAATAAGCGCCTTATGTTTAGGTTTGCCTGTGGCTCTAAATGCGACCAGTACAGATAAAACTAATAATACTCATAAAGAGTGAACTGCTTAAGTCTATCTGTCCATCTTATCATTCAACCATCCATTCATTTATCCACTAACCATCCATCCATCCACGCTAATTAATTACCCGTGGGACATGTATTAATTACGTGCATGTATATGCTTACATTTGTAAAATGTATTTTCAATTTAGTATATTAATTTTAAAAATCCCCATTCCTCATGTTACTAATCTGCATTTGTTGATATGACTATTTTCAACCACGATTACAAGTTTGTGCATTGAGAGATCGTGAATATAGTGTGTTGTGTGATTTGTTTCATTGTTATAGTATCTTCAATAATTGTATTCATATCGACACGATACCGAACAGTCCAAACAGTAACATCCCAATAGTGAGAGCCAAGCGAAGTAGCTGCTAGTACCATTTTTATATCCTTAGTATCATTCGAGGTGGACGCTCTAACCACTTAGGCTACCGGACCGGACCTTAGAATATAGCAAATTTCCTCTATTTGCTTTTTGTTAAGAAAAGAATGTGACGTATCCACAGTTCCGTCCTAATTCTGGAATTATTTATGTATGCATTATATCAGTCCATCAGTATTTTGTTTACACATAATTTCATTCATCGTGCTTATGGTACATGCTTGCCCATTCATGTTTACGTTTCTGTATCAGAACAAAGGTACATTATCCATCTGGAAACCTGCGTTTTTTCATACGTTAATGTTATTTGCAAATAAACGTCAGTATGTAAGAGACGATTGCCCTTAAGTCCATTAAATTAAATGCCAAATCGTAGCGCATAAATAAAAGAGATAATAAAAGAAGATATAATCCCAATGCTAAGCGTCGAAATCGCAGCCAAATTATAATACGCCCCCGTTAATTGTGTTCATTCAACCATTAAACAGTCCATCCCCTTAGGATGATTCCTCAAATCCTGTATTGTAACCATCGGTAGAAAAGAAAATTGATGTTCAAATTTTGATTTTGATTTATGATCCCAAACATTAGTTTAACGGTGTTACGCTTGTTACCTTTGTCCTCGAAATCATTTCAGAGATTTTTGGCTCAGCTAATAATTTCAAACATGTAGGGTTTACCTAATTTCAAACATCTTGAATTTACTTATGCCAATTGGAAGCCCTGGCTAGCTGATTTGTGTACAGCACTAGCATTTATCGATCACAGTTATCTTAACACTCTCCGCGGGCGTTCGAATCTCGTACATATGCTATGTGTGTACGTGAGAAAGCTCGTCAGTGGCTTTCCTTGGGTATGCGTTTCTTCACGAGATTTCATCGTGCTTTTTCTCGACCAATTATACTGACCATCATGCATATATATCGTGTGCTGAAAATTTTGTAAAGCCCAAACTAAAAACATATATGCCAATTATCGACTTAAAATGCAACTTAATACCTAACTACCTCAGAATTTTATAAAATGTGTATTATAGTTTGGATCCATGCAATGAACTTTCGTTCAAAGTGTTTGAAGTCTCAATGCTCAAAATATCTCTAAATCTTAATGACTAATATGCCGTTATTTAACGTCGTTTGAAGAGTTACTTGAGTTTCTAAGAGTTTATATTGTATATCACTGAGATTAAAAAGCCACAACCG
This sequence comes from Potamilus streckersoni, assembly GCA_016746295.1. NCBI lineage: Eukaryota > Metazoa > Mollusca > Bivalvia > Unionida > Unionidae > Potamilus > Potamilus streckersoni. Next base: position 1,797,846 of record JAEAOA010001069.1, on the reverse strand, counting down.
TGCGTCATTTATTGTTAAGTAAACTTTTGTAATGTCTTCTTAATCATGGTTCATTCGGCTGCTTAGACAGCTAAGGAGTATTGTTCCAAATAACTATTCCCTATCTACACCATTGTATATACTTGTATTATTAGAAAACATTTAGGTCCCTATAATGTGTGGGAACAACTCAAGACTTTCATTCTGTTAATTTATAAGAGCGGATCACAAATTGATTTCATCTCTTGGTGTTCGCTTTTTGTAGTAAATTATTTTATTATGTATTTTAGTGGATGATATATAACATTTGGACGAAATAATTGTATTATCTTTTCATTCCTGACGTTTTCTTTTATAACTATATCGGCATGTTTTCATATTTGAAACCACATGATTTCTCATTAAACACTTGGGATGTGTGCTTGCTAGTGTCTGCATAAGTTATGTACGCAACCCAAACAATTGAGCACATGGAAACTGCATTAACTTTCCGACATAGAATATATATATATATATATATATATATATATATATATATATATATATATATATATATATATATATATATATTAGAAATCTACCCGAAGCTGTTCGCGTCTTTTGAAATTATTTTCCCTTATTACCTTAACATCAATAAAAGCCCTTTGTAATGCGTTGTAGAATATGACTTGTTTTGCGGACAAATGCGGTCAAATAATTTACAAATTGAGAACAATGTTTTTTTTTAAAAGAAGGTAGGTCACACCAATCTTTAAAGTCGCTGTTATTCGTATGCTAATTGCTGCTGGTTACTATATCATTTTATGGTTTTGTTTTTGTTGTGTGTGTGTGTATGTGTGTGATTTAGATTTTTAAAGCAGCTTTAACAATTTTTCAGTCATATCGCTACGATGTCTGCAGTGACTGTTTTTAAGTGATGTCTAGCCCTGGGACATCCTGTCGCAGTCATGTGGCATGATGTACCGCCCAGTCACATTATCTTGACACCACACCCACCTGTCCTAACACTAACCTTTTAGGCGAGGCAACGGTTAGTATAATTTTTACAAGTCTTTGGTATGACTCGGTCGGGGTTCGATCCCACGACATCCCGCATTTGAGACGGACGCTCTAACCACTAGCTACCTGAGCGGTCGTTTGTTTTTGTACCGCACGAAGAAATATGTTCGTTAGAAATGGTCTGAAGTTATATCATATATGTATTCGAATAAAATGGTGAATAAAGCATCAAACAATACGGTGAAAAGAAAACTGCGTATTTCAAAGCGATTTACTTGCTAATTCTATAAACAGATTTCTAAAATAAGTATACTTTGCTTGCATACGTACAAACAGAAGGACAATATGAAATGAGAAAGAAAATTCTACTTGTTTCTATAAAGTAAGGATTATCCTTGTTTGTTGTGCAAAATGTTAATTGTGCAATGCCTCGTTTAAATGAAGGCATGGTTTGTTGGTTTGAAAAGCGCATTGTAAATTTAATGCATTTTGTAAATAACCTATTGAGAGACAAAATTATAAGTTGTCAGAGTTCAGTTGTCTGTAGCTTGGATCTGCAAACCATGTGGCAGATGAAAACATCATTTATTGTGAAAATGTCAGATTTGCAGTCCGTAAATAAGTATACATTTTAATGTTGATAGCTTAATGTGTATAAATATAATTAAATTTGCCGTGAAAATTATCTTAGAACTAAACAACTTGTACAATATGAAATAACAAAAGATTAATGTTGCAATTTATGTTTTTACAGTCAGTCATGAAACTGGTCTGAACGTTGTCTTCCATAAGTTCTAATTGATCTTTAAATTTAATTGTCAAAACAGTGGGATAACTTGTCAATAATAAAACAATGGCTGAATACAGAATGCAAACATCAATTAAATGTGATGTTTAATGCCTTTCAAAGTGCTAAATTATCGAATTAAACCAATGAAAGGCTATTGTACTAATGTAATCACACACCTTTGCATTTAATATATTCCTGAAAGTAAAAATATTATGGATGCAATAAAATGTTGTCTCTATACCAACACATTACGCATTTTACGGTTGGCGATAAATATGTATTCAGTCAGAAATGAATTGCTAAGAAATACTTTGAAAGAAATTCAGCAAAATTTAATGTCCGACAAATGTTAGCAATAAAACCACTCAGACGAAAGACTTTTGATCCTAACAGTTATTTCCGAAAGCTTTCTGTTGCTCATTATTGTGTTGCTTCACTGTACGATTCTAGGTAGATACTACAACAAGAGACTGGAAAAGTAACAATTCATTTGTATTCAACCCATCAGTCTAGAGCAGACAAAGTCCAATATTGGTCGAATATCTGCGAAAATGACGTGCCTCAACGTTCTTTTAGTGCATTGCTTCAGTTACAGCATGAGTAAATCAGAGAGAGAGAGAGAGAGAGAGAGAGAGAGAGAGAGAGAGAGAGAGAGAGAGAGAGAGAGAGAGAGAGAGAGAGAGAGAGAGAGAGAGAACGTCGATTTTAATGAGAATTTAGGTTATAGCAGACTTTGAAGGAATAAAGTAATGAGTGTTCATTAGCAGACAAAATCCATGATTGCTTTTGGAGAATTATTACTAGGATGCTAAAGAGCACGGTTTGGTAATTTTTTAAGTCCTGAATGTTATTAAAGAGAAACTAGTGATAAACTCGGGTTTACAGATTTGATTACCTACAAAAAGTGATACCTGTAATATAAATGATGCGAGATTGGTTAAAAGGAGATGAAGGTTGCACAAAGTATTACTACATTGTGGAATTATGGGAGTTAGACAACATAGATTAAGTACTTATAAACTCGTTGGCACAAAGGCCTTCCAACACACACACGCACTGACACACACACATATGTATATATATATATATATATATATATATATATATATATATATATATATATATATATATATATATATATATATATATATATATATATATATATATAGTGATTCTATTGACCGATACTAGGTACTAGAAAAAGAGCCGAAAACGAAATTTGTTTTGTAAACTTCATCAAATATTTTATTTCAATAGATTGCAAAGTGAAAATTGAAAACGAATTTCTTACTGTATTGGGTATATATATATATATATATATATATATATATATATATATATATATATATATATATATATATATATATATATATATATATATATATATCTTGTTGCAACTATATGATCTTAAACTAAGTAACAGAAAGAATATCAAAACTAACAAAATTAGTAAAGATGAACAAAATTTATTCTGATATGTGAGTTTTTAACGGTGCTTAAAGTGAAAATTTAATAGGAGCTCGCTGTATTATAAATTAAATCATAAATAATCATAGAAGTAATACAAGTCAAAATGTATAGTGTTGTCAACTCGTTCCACTCTTGAATGCTATTGTATTTTGATAGTCATGATGTATGAATGGATATGCCGCCAACAGTCCTGAAGAATGGCAATGACATAATCCAGAATATTTTTTAAAAAATTCATAATGATTGCAAAACAGTCATTTTTTTTTCAAAAATGTATATACGAATATTATAATTCCAATGTTTAATTTTCTTTTAAAAAAGATATTTCTTTTAAATTATATCTAAAAGTAAACGTAATTAAATCCAGAGACTGAACTTAAAAGGAGGAAGAATGCACAAAATCTCTATCCTCAATATCTGACAAAGGTCAAATACGCAAAATATTGCATTGATAACAAGTATGTATGTATGTATGTATGTATGTATGTATGTATGTATGTATGTATGTATGTATGTATGTATGTATGTATGTATGTATGTATGTATGTATGTATGTATGTATGTATGTATGTATGTATGTATGTATGTATGTATGTATTTGTAAAAGCTATTCGGACGTTTCGTTTATAATACTTTAGAAATGACCCAAATATGCTTGTAATTTCACTGTGAAGCTGCCTAGGGTCTGTTCCCTACCAAATTTTAAAATCAAAATTGCATCAAGGATATACTAAAATGCACAAGCCTTTGTTATTCTATTCAAGAATTTATAACGGAATGGTTGCCAGGGAATAACAAGCACCCACAATGTTTGTTTTTTGAACCTTATCTTATGGTGGATTCTTTAGTGACAAGGTCATTATATATGCTTGGCCGAGTCTCTGTTTGTAAGCACGAGATGTACTGTAATTCACAAAATGTGGTAATATCAGCAATCCCGTGCATTTTGAAGCTAGATGTTTTGAAAACAATATTAAATAAAGTTCTTAGGGTAACTGTTCGATTTGATTTTTTGGGGGTATTTTTTTGTTGAAGTATTAAAGCTGGACATTTCAAGACATTGCAAATATTCGACGGAGATGAATCAGTTGTTACTGAAATTGTCTGTTGCTGAAACCACGGAAGGATAGAGAGCAATCAGTCTTGTTATTTACGTAGAAAGATTTTACTTGATTTCAAAAGCCAGTAACGTTGACAGTGTTAGGGAAGCCCTTTCTACAATCATGTTAGAAATTATTAATTAATGAGCGAAATGACTACGGTATGTACATTTATTATATCTTGAATGCATCTTCGTTTTGTTTTAATCGATCTTGGGTACGAACGGGAGGGGATGAGAATGCTTTAGATACCTACAAAGTCAACATACCATTTGACAGGCGATGTTAAAGATGTTACTGATTCTATATGTGCTTGACCCAAATATATTATGACCTGTTAGGGCTAAATTTCCCCGCATTATCGGCGCAATGCGTCAAATCGTAATAGTTTAATTTACTTCATGTAAATATTGGAAGTACAAATGGTATGCATGAAAGGAAACACATCATGGATTGTAGATGCGTGTCCAAGTTCATTTTTGTAAAGAAAATAAATATACAGGCATACTCATTCCAAATCAACTATAAGCTTGGCATCATCTGACTGTGCCATTCGTATTCATTTAAGACGGAGGACTAAAGAGGGCAATTGAGTTGATACCATCTAATTAGACTTCTTTTTTTAAAAAAGGTACAGAGGTTGGTTGAGTGACCATAACTTTATATTAGTGAGTTTAATATATGTTACATAGGCATACCTTGTCGTGCATGGAAGCACGAGATTTAAACAATGGAAACGTATTTGACTTATTCAGATAACAGCGAGGGATGTGAGTAATAAAAACCGCGAGATCCCTTTTGAGGCTTCAACTACGTTTCAGACCTTCTAGCATAAGCAAGGAAATATATATCAATCCAAGATAGGCAGATTCTTCAACCTTGACTTTGAAACTGACTTTGTACGATTTCTCATTCGGTCAGGATATATAAAAAATAACGTCACTTGCAGCTGGTCTAAAATTGAGATTTTGTTTAAACCTATCTTAAATTACTTCTCACAGCATTATCAATTTTGCAAAGACGTCAGTGCCAGAAACTCTCCTGAAACACATTCATGAACCCTAATAACTTTACCATTGATTTATTGATTAAAACCTGCAACGTTACAGGGTAACTCAGATCAATACATGGAATGAGTGTGCAGTATGGGTTTCAGGTCTTAATTATAAGCATGCACCGTACAAAAAAAGGTTTAGGTATCCTCAAAAGTATTGTGACTATCCTTTTCAGATTTTTTATTTCATGATTTAGTAGATTAAAAGATAACTCAAAATAACTTGATTAAAAAGTTATTTGAAGAATTTTTACAGCTTCTTTGATATGTTTTGACATAGTGACAGGCAGGACTTAAAATGCACTTTTTTCTCATTTTATATTTTGTACATTTTACTTGCCAAAATTTTTTAAAAACCACAAAATTATTTTGTATTGTCAGCTAATCCGTCTTTTGAAAGAAAACGTACAGTAGTGATAAACTAAATTAACTGAAATAAAGACAAACACACACACATCTATCTATCTATCTATCTATCTATCTATCTATCTATCTATCTATCTATCTATCTATCTATCTATCTATCTATCTATCTATCTATCTATCTATCTATATATCTATATATATATATATATATATATATATATATATATATATATATATATATATATATATATATATATATATATACATGCCTGCATGCAGACAGAGAGACATACAGAGGATAAACTGAATATGACATTTAATTTGTATTAAAATAAAGCATCATCTTAACTGGGTAAGATGTTAATATCGATTAGAAAGTTAAATTCATCAGGACGAGTATAATGCCCTTTTACAAAATCTCACTTAAATTTGTATTAGCTCCCCTGGCAATCATGCCAAAATAAACTATGGTATGGCAATACATTTATATAGATTGTCCGTCTCATGCTATTTTCAACTTTTCAAAGAGCAAAAAAAACTATTTCCACCTTGTCAACAGTATTCTGGATTTAATTAGTTTCCAGTCAGTATAAATAATACCGATCAGCAATCAATAAGTCGTAGGTTCTAAATATATAAAACCTTTTGTCGACTGTTAGGTTTTTGTTAACTATTTTAACCAAGATCAGCATAAATGATTCTGATTTCCTAGTCTTATTCACTGTGCGTATGTTTCCTTTTTGCTATCAAGTCAGGTTGTCATTACGACAATATTAAAACTTAAAAAAAGACAAAAACAAAAAGAGAAATAAGATGTCTTGACAGTATGTGAACAGATGTACTTAAATCACCCTAATGTCATGTTTTTGAATTTATTTGAAATTGATTTAAATCCGTTTCCAAATATGGTCGCCGTTTCTCAAAACTGGAAATCAATTAAAGGAAGTCCCAGAACCGCTTAATAGATCTGAACCAAATTTGGAAATTAGCCATTCTAGCATCAGAGACTATTCACTTTTTCATTTGTTCGGAAATTAGGAAATTCCCCTTAAAACATTTCCAACCTAAGTTAACAATTGAATAAAAGAAATATTAATTATTTTTTCTGAAGCCCACTCAATACATTTCATCAAATTTGACACAAGCCATTCATTTATGAAACCCGTTAACTGTTTGTAAAGGCTCACGTTAAGCCAATCTGCCATTGGATACAGCCTCTGGCAAAGAAAAACTAAATTTTATAATTGCTTTCTTTACTCTAACTCTCTTAAACGGAATATTATTAAATTCAAATGAAGGCATGGTGGTACAGTATCCTTTCAATTTATTTTGCCAGTGATGTTGTAAGGGGTCGAATCTGAACGAAAATACCAAACTAGGCATAAATATTGAAATAATTCTTGTTATAACCAAACAAACATAATCCGGATTATTTTTTTTTATTTCCGTTTGCAGTTTGCTCTACAGTAGGCATCGTGATAAAGCATACACTGGTTATTAGATATCACATATCAGTCGGATGTGATATCCTTCTCTCTCTGTCTCTGTCTTTATCTTTTCCCGAACACTTTCTTCCAATATCAATAATCGATTCAAGTAGGAACGTTAGATAATGTCATATGATGCTTCACGCAAATATCGTTCAATTGATAGAAATGTGAACGTACCATACAGGCAGTAGAAACCTCCATCGTGTTCGAAAGGTAGTCTACACCAAAATATTTATTTTTATATGTGAAAGCCTGTTTCAAACAAACTTGGAAGCAATATAGGAAACTAGTAGTGCTAGCAAGGTTCAATACATCTCAGGCGAGTCTAAGATATCTCCTCCCTGGACATTACCCCCATCCACCGGAATTTCCCTCCGACATTTCCCTCCCACCAGGACACCCACCCCTGCACTCCCCCTTCCCATTAAGTAGGACTTTCCTTCCAGTCATTTCCCCCAATGATCTTAAAACCTAATTCATTTAATATGACAGTTTTCCAATGAAATATACAAACTTATAGTAAGTTATGTTAAAAGAAAAAGGTTATTTAAAATAAATCTCAGTAGTTTTAAAGAAAGTTAACATTTTCACATATTAAAAAATGTATTGCTTAAATGGTAATGTTTTAAGCAATTGCTTTTAAGTATTCTATGATGTTATGATTGCCAAAGTTAGTAATTATATTTCAGTTCTAGATTAACAGTCTTTGTACCTCTATTTTGGTTGTTACATCATAATCCGCTTATGTCAACATCTGGTTTGAGTACTGTACTGAAACAACTACAATTAATTGAATGATGTCTAATCCATCTGTTGTTTATCCTAAATACATCAAAAATGCACTATAAATAAAGGTTACACTCAATCCTCCTCAACATACTTTAAAGAAACATCCTGTTCTACATTCAGTAAAAGCATTAGCAACTGATTGATAAATAGACAATGCCCATTTTTTTTATAACTAACAATGCTTAAAAATGGGTGTGAATTTATATTCACAGCTCAAATGTGGTGTCAAGCTACCCTTAAGATTCACGATTGTGTGTGTGTGTGTGTGTGTGTGAGAGAGAGAGAGAGAGAGAGAGAGAGAGAGAGAGAGAGAGAGAGAGAGAGAGAGAGAGAGAGAGAGAGACCAGGAAAGTAGATATTTTTCATTTAATAATGCATTTATTTCAGGTGACAACAGTCATACATGTGCACTAATGGTGATGCGGGATGCGAGTATACATTAAAGCTAAATGTTACTATATATAAAAAGTTGTATAAAGATAATTGGGGGAATGACTGGTGGGAGTACTATTTGATGGGGGAGAGTGGAACAGTCCAGGGGGAAATATAAAGGTGGGGAAATGTCGGGTGGTAAAGTCGGGTGGCTGGAATGTCCGGGGAGGTGGAGGGAGATGTCATGATACCATCTCAGACACGTATTTATTTTATAACATATATAAAAAGGAATTCAAGACATTATAGTATTGAAATAGTGTCAATGAAATTATGACCTGTGCTTTAGTCTAAAGAACTTATGCTCCTTCTGCTGACAAAATGTTAAAAACCCATGATAAACTTTGCAAATAATTTAAAAGATTCAAACAAAATCAGGCAATTTAATATGAGATAAACATGCACATTAACGATATTTACTTGTGTCAGACGGCTTCTAATTATGCAGAAGGTATTTGTCTATGGTCAAAATCTACAAAAAATAAACCAAAACCCTTTTAAGAAATATTTAAAGCAATCGTGATGAGAAACAAATCCACTGGTATTCTTTCCGCCTAGAATGGCCTTCTTTGTCTTGATAGCCTACTTTGTTGTAATCGTTCTTATAATTTATTTATTGAAAAGCTACTAATAAACATATTAAAACATTTATAATTAGAATTGGAAGCCATCACAGCTATCGAAAAGTTTTTGTTTCACTCGCGTCACCATTGTTGCAACCCCAGGCTACAATGTTTGGAATCGAAATCTCAATTTCATAAATATTTGTGAAATGCTACATGGCTTACCTGGCCTTAAATATGAATGTTCAATCCTTATATCCGTATTATACACATTGATTATAATTAAAATATTAGGTGTTTTATTTAACTTTTGTATATCATTCTCTTAGAGGTACTGGATTATTTCATTATGAATATTAAGTTTGTTTTATTTTTCAGTCACATATTAAAGTAACACATTGATATAAAGCACGAAGGAGATAGAACCTTATAAATAAAAAAGTCACATTCTTTTTTGTTTTTTCTGAGTCGAAGGGAACACTAGCATGATATGGCTTACGTACGCCTCTCGGCCTGATTTGTCCGCAGCGAACAGAGCAGCGAGCAACTATACAGCATAAATGAAGCTAGCGACGGAAGTTATTGCAGCCGAGGCGTTGAGCGCACTAAAGGGCCTTGGCCTCATAGTAGCTTCTGGTTGGAGTCTAAGAGCACACAAAAAGCGAAAAACTTTGCTTTTTAAACATAGGGTAAAACCGACGAAGTAAGAAACAAAGGACCTAGGAGTCGCAAGGTGGGGAGGGGTGAAATACTTGAAAACCTAGGGAGTATAGGTAGACTCAGTTTACATGCGATTCCACTAATTCGATCCAAGGAAAAAGCAACCACCAGCAACCGATCACTACTACTACTACTACTACTACCACTACCACTACTACTACTGAGGACACATTTGAAGTAAGGACTGCCCAGGCAAAGTCAGAACACGCACTTACACAGCAGAGCCGTTCTAAGACGTTTAGGGGCCATATACACAAACTCTAATCTTAAAAGTAATCAGAATTGCGACTCAATCGCTTCTCAGATATAGGGTGTTGCATTGAATTTCCATGTGCATGTGTGTCATTTGGCTAAATTTATTAATATAGTACTAAACTGCTAACATAACCGACACCGGAATTTTGTTTTGGGGTCTCCACCGCCCAGATGCGCATGCAACAACAATCCTAAAAAGAGACATTTGTCAGCGTTGTTGCTAAATCGCCTACTAGAAGGACATCACCTGTAAGCGCCACATCAGCTACTACTTGATTTCGGCATGTTAGTAACGACCAACTATTTCCAGACTTTTATTCCCACGGCTTTTAAAAGAAGCACAGAAAACGAGAACTCCTGTCACAGTGGAAAAATCTGGACAATCTGGTGACGGGGAAAAAATTCACATAAAGGAAAATAAAACGAGTCCAGTCTGAGGAGGACAGTGACCCGGATATTGCATGGGAAACATGAGATCGCAATGGATTTACATATAGCACAGGACTTTGTCAAAGCAGTTGACTATGTAGCGTGAGAATCCCTTAGGACCAGGAGACCTTCAGCTCAGCAATAGTAATTCATAAAGCACCCTCCACAAACGCTACAAGGAAGCATTTAAGCAATGCCAGTCAACAACCTTCATAGACTCCGCCGGGTTCATAATAATTCTACATGGGTTAGAGGCATTCCCGTCTCGGCGGTATAGAGAAAAGCGATATATGCGCAGAGAATACCGACCGGATATATATATATATATATATATATATATATATATATATATATATATATATATGTATACATATATGTATATATATATACATATATATATATATATATATATATATATATATATCTATATATATATATATATATATATAGATATACACACACACACAAATATATATATATATATATATATATATATATATATATATATATATATATATATATATATATATATATATATATATATATACACATATATATATATAAAAGGATATATATAAAAGGATATATGCGCAGAGAATACCGACCGGAATACCTTTAAATCTGCTGCATAAAACAACCCTTTTCAGGGCTAATTATCAAATTGCATGTTACCAAGGGATTCCAGTTTTACTTTGAATCCAAATTCGATCAAACCACTATACTTGATCTGATCATTTGATTACCATTGAAAATTACAATTTCATGCCTAAACAATTCAAAAGTTTGATTTTCGCTTAGACTACTTTATTAAATATTTTAGGGACATCGCACTAAATAATATTCTATGGTTTGGAGATAATGTTGGTTATAATTTTGTCCGTTAGTATAACTAGACTTAATTTCAACAATTAAGTACCGATTGGAGTTTGAGGGTACTTTCGCGTTTGCACCTTCTGCCGGATTATTTTGTTTCTTTTCCTCAGTTGGACACAGTACCATGACGGAATTTTCCGACCGTCTAAATACCAAGTGTCCCATCTGACGTCATAGTAGCGACCAATCGCTACAGCGTTTCATATTACTTATGTTGACACCTGGTATCGCTAAAGGTTTGACTGCACGCTTAAATTCACTTGAGTACGTGTTGGGTCTATTCCCGCTGATGAAAGCTTATCAATTAGGTAACTTTGAACTTACTGTTCCACTACCTGACGGTTAAATTCACTGCGCTATTTGATTACATTAACGCCTGTAGACTGTGGCTCTAGTAACTTCGCCCCAGAATAATTAGTAGCCTGCGGTCCCGGTATTAACCAGTGGCACACGCACTAATTTGAGCCGGCCGCTTTAATTTAAAGCTCTTTCTCGGTCCTACGAGAAGCATGAAAACTTACTGATCTAGCACTGTACATGCTACCTTATTATAAACAGGTTCAATTTGATCAAGAGCGCTCCTGTTATGATAACCCTCTTTTGTTCCTTAACCAACATTCCTCTTTTGGACCACGGCTGTTGTGGATGAAGTGAAAACAGTTTCTTGATCCCATCCCTGCGCCCATGTACAACGATAACCGCTGTCAATGTCAAACAACACAACCGATTACTGATTTGGGTTACACGGTGGTGGTGTGAATTACTTCCAAAATTTGAACTTTACTGATACAAGTCCTGTATTTCATGATGAGTTTCTGGTCGAAAGTGAAATTTAATGATCCCCGGTCGAATAATTCGTTATGCTATTGTACCGTAAAAAAGACTTCATCAGGCTGTGCACTTCACTTTGGTGAGATTGATATTGATGGTAGTATCGATGTTTTTAAAGGTAAACATTAACGGTAATATCCGATATATCCTTTCGGTTTTCTATGATGACACAGGTGAGGTAAAGTGTCTATGATATCACCTCCATTTCTTAGAATTGTAATAACTTTGATAAATTTTTAAAATAAACGCAGTTTGTGGCGAAACAGTATTGTATCTGATCTTAACGATGACATGATTGGATGATTTTAGTCTCTTCTCCGCTGTGCATGCTATTTGAGTTAAAGAGACGCCGATATGTTTAGTCAGTGAGAGTTCAAAGGTGATACCTACGTTATATTTAAAAGCGGTGGTGTTGTCTTCGTCGCGTATCTCTGATTATTGCAGAATGAAGTCAGCGATATAGTAATTTTCCGTCATTTCGTTCTTGTATTATTGTCATTAAGATAACTATAATGAAGCTGTACCAACAGGGACAAGAATATATCTCGAAATAACGTATAAAAGATATATGGTATAATCTCCGGACATTCGGTGTGTCAGAGTTTGCTACAGTGATAGGTTGTTGTCCTCTTAGCAATATCGAATCGATCCTTGAAAAAAATTATTTGCCTTTTTCGCAACATTGTCCTTCATGTAGTGGTATTTATTTGAGTTTATGTTAAAAATACACCGAAATAGTAATGGTTGGTAGTGTTGAGGGTTATGATATTTGCGTAGATGATGTTCCTGGTTTCCGATACTCTCCCAAGTGTTGCATTGTGATAACAAACAGATTTGTTACTAGAATTTAAATGCCCGTTTTTTGAGTTTTGTTTGTGTCCGTTCCGAGTATTTGTAGCCACAGATGTTATCGGGTTTTGCCGTTTCCCCATTGCTTTCCAAGGCTTATTGCTCGATGCAGTGTTACGGATTAGTTGTTTCCTTCAGTTTTACTTTAGCAACATTACCAAAAAATTCCATAGCCACGATTTTGGTTTGTACATAGATCTTCCACGCGTGTGTTTCATTATGTCTAACGATGGCATTTGCAACACCAGAATGAAGTTCATCAGTTTGATTAGTTTTCTCAATACCTTTTACTTGTTAAGCAGATTTTCTATCGCTGAAAAATTTAAAGTTCGTCACTCGCCTATGTTCCTGTGCAACTGATAGTGCCGTATCTCTCTGAATCAGACTAAGAACAGTGTCTATGTATCGTTTTCATATTCAGCCTAGACGTTAGCTGATGCTTTCTTAGGTGCGTTTATCACTTCATTGATGTGAGCGTTTAATCCACTCGTGGTTTTAAAGATGTACTATCGTTTCCAAGATAGAAAACCTCCGGCCAAACCGTGTAAAAAGCATACAAACTCGATATCTATCCTGGTAATTTCACACATGTTATACTAACTAAATCACGAAAATGACCGTGCATAGTGCGTTACTAAAGCATAGTTGAAGAGCACACGACATCGTCGAGAGTAAATATCTGAAAATAATTGAGCAAGGGATTTGGAGATTCTGGCTCTGTCCACTTGAGCTTAACAGTTACGTATTTTGTGGCCATGTGCCGTTTTTCCTTCCTCGAACCTGAAATTTCCAGACAGAGAAAGATGATAAAAGCTCGATTTGTATAACACAAATTGGAATGGACGTTCGTCATTGCTCATTTTTTGGTGTTAGACCCCCATGTTGCCTTCTGTGCGACAAAGTTTTAAGGTCGTACAATAAGTAATAAGTAGTTACTAAGAATCTTGACCGGTTACTGATGTTATCGGTAAACGGAGGGAAATGCCGTTTATTGCTTTTAACATCGCGCTGACATCCATCCTGTCAAGGAAGTGAATGAGGAACGGTGATTATGTTAGACTTTGGTCACCAGAGTCACCTTTGTGTGCCAGCTCACAGTCAATGCCACAAAAATTCGGGTTTGGCCATATTAAGTTCGACCTCGAGGATATGGAATGGTTTGCGAGTACGTTTCGTTTACGCATCACAAAGATTTCAACAGCATTTATTTGACACGTTCGTATTACCTCGTACCTAAATATTTCCGATCCAAAACAGGTTGTATCGTGCTCGTTTTTGGTCTGATAATCGCGACATCGATGAAAGCGCGCTAGACCATTTAAATGTTATTACCTCCAAAGAGTTAAGGACTTCGGGTTCCAAACGAAATTTCATGTCATTTAATTCCGATGCCGACCGAACGGTTTGACAAAAACGGTTTGACAAAAAAGGTTTGGCAAAAATTATATATGATGTGCAAAAGCAACTTAGTTACACCCAATTTTATCTACTGTTATCTGTTATCTGGCTTTTCGATGATATGATAAGAAAAGTTGTTGAACAACGAGCTACGCTACCATGGCATGTAATGGAAAATAAAATGGGTAAGCAATTATTCCACCTTAATGATGATCAGCGACTCTTTAAACCCGTCATCGAAGCGATTAGAAACACTGCTACATATCACGATGTAAATCACGACTAACACACTGCAACATTAGCTGAAGGAGGCACTACAGCAATTACGATCAATTCAGTTACAAACATACCCATTTCGAAGAAACAACAGACCGTAATGGGCATGCTGTATGACCTGTGTAAACTGAAACACGGCGAGAAAAAGATATATCACAAATGATAGAAGAAAGTTAGGTTTTTAACGGAATAAATCTCACATATCCTCGATTACTAACAGATGGTTAAAACAAAACTAACTTTCACCATATGTTATTCAATTTCAGAAGTACCAACGTAAATACTACTTTGAAACTCTGATGGTATTAGCTCAAAGATAAATAAGGAAAGGCAGTGTCAAAAGGTCTGAGATCCACGGCGAGGCAGCCGGTGGCAGAGCCACAATCCAAGCTAGTGGCACCGTTGGCAGCAGGGCGGTTGGTGTAAAGATCAACCACTACCAGTAGATTTGGAAATTATGATAAGCTTGTTAACGGAGCAATTACTATTCTAATAACACCATAAACAGTAACTTGTTGTATTATCTCACAAAATATCGTTCAGTGCCGACATGCAAATCCTCATGATTTCGTCTAGAGGTTATAACATTACCGATACTGCCACCGACATTTCCCGCTGATGGCCAAGATGCCGCTGTGATCGACTAGAAGTACTTGACAATGCCTAACAGACTCACTCTTGCCGGAAATTACTTGATTGATTTTAATTTATTACGCATGTTGGGGTCTCTGCTTGGCTCTTCTCCTAAGTTTATTTACTACCATGACGTATGCGAAGGAGAGTTTCCGGAGAAATTATGAAGATCACAGTTTGCACATTAAATTCAATCGCTCATTGGTTGCTCTTTTCTGTTGGAGCTGCGTCCAGTGTGACATATTCTGAAGCGATTAAAGTGAATTCCGGGTCGTAGATGCAACTTAGGCATAATCCGTTTATTTACTACACAGTTTATAATACTAATTCGATTTACGAAATCACGCAATGGCATGCAGCGACATTGAGATAATCTCGGTGTACCAGCATTTGTTCAGAGAAGTGGCTTAAGATGCTTGAATCTTTTACACTTAGGTTTCCTACACGCATATCCACTATTTTATGTAGTTGCGTGAAGCTTACTAAGCACATTATGCAAACTAGACACGTAGACATATACAGACACGTTGGTACAAGCATATCCGATGAAAAGAAGCTTCAACAAATAATGTTATAAAACAATGAACTCAAAACATGCAGCAAAAAGGAAAATCAGGACCTACCGGTGCGATCTCGACAGCAGACACATCAGACGCTTAAAATGCCAAAACAATAAGCAAGTAAATTTCTTCGCAGACCTACTGCGTCGCCTTCGCTGACCACTGTAGTCAAGCGCGCTTTTGATGAAAGCGTCAATTAATCTTTCTGCGCTTCCATACAGATTGTATCGTTTATGGAAAGACTAACCGGAGCTGTTAGAAACTCAAGCACTGCAGTATATGCTTTCAGTGATGGTAATGCAAGCACCTCCAGTGCCTCCAAAGCTGTCCTAGAAACTCGGAATAATTCCTTTCGGATTCCCAATGACATTGACATTCCTAATATAAGTCACCCCATGTGCAATATTAATAATGTGATTGGGGTTCAAACCCGATTATTGCAAACTGCACGAGAAGACCCCGGTAAAATAATAAACCATTCAGTGGGAGAATGACGATTATCTTGACTCCAATATTACCAACTTTAATGTGAGCGCGCACCAAATAATCTAGACGTTAGACAAGGATAGGCATTTATTACCGAATATAGATTTTCTGGAAATCCGAGGTAAAATTCAGACATTAGCCTTTCCTCAGGCGAAGTGTGCCGATATTTCTCAGACAAAGTTACAAAATAATCTGCCTGATTACGATTAACGATCCTAACGATAAATCGAAATACATCATTTAGTTTGACATTCATCATTGTTAGGAATGGGCAATGTCACAAACGATGCTGGATATAAATTTCTCGTGGATAAACCCTGAAAAATCAGAGTTGCTACACAGAGACAATGCTAATAACTACTTTCTAGAAATCACCTTGTTTTATCTGCCCGAAATATACGAGCGGCACATTGATTCGTACTAGGTACCATAAAGTTTAAATAATGACTGGGTACATGTTCATTCACAACAATTCTGGATAATTGCAAGATTATTGGTACATCGGTACATTAATGACTATTGGCACACCATCATGTTTGTTTTTGTGCTCGAACATTTATGAGCAATTCGTATTTTATTTACACTGCTGTAAGTTCCTCGTAATTCTCACCTCGTGTCTTGGAGAATTAAATCATATTTTGAATTTTACAAATCTATTTTGTTTTGCTTTTTATTTTGCTACTTTTAAGACTATATGATTTTACATTTTATTAATAATAATGCACAAATGTACAGTAACGTGAAAATTGATAGGAATTCATTAATGTGTTGCATGAGCCTGCGACGAAAAGAACATATCAACAATATTCATCAACATAGTCAATAATATATTCAGCTATTTTAAGTAATAAATAAAATCTTAACATAAGCTTTCTTCATCTTGATCAGATTTACTTTTCGATAAAAGTAGGTTTACATTGTCTTGTACGTTTTATCTCAGACACTAAATAAATGATATGTTCTATATATTTCTATAACTAGGTACCAATCATTAAATCGAATGATATTGCACACGTCTAGCAAAGATCTAGTTTTGACATAAGAACGTGGATTCATATAAATAAATACACAAATTATAACCTGTATCAATAGAATATGCATTCTCTGATAATTGCATATTTAAGGTTGCATTGTCTATCGAGATCTTCACTTGGAATTCGAATTCCATGAATTTTTGTAAATGGAAGGTTAACGATGAATAGTTTCAAAGAGAATTAAAATACCATATTGTTACCTATATGCGATTAAATTGCTTCTGTGTAAAGTTTAATCTTCTTTTTATTTTTTTATTACATTGTATTTAATTGCAATGAATATTTCTATCTGATTTGGGATTTACTTGTAGCAGTAAGATATATTTTTATCATATAGTTGTTTACTTAAGACGAAATAGAAATACGTGCTAATTATCATTGAGTTCGTCTTACCCTGGTTAAAATATCAACATGATGTTAAATGATTGGTACGTATCACGGAGATACTTTCTTCACGTAATCACTGTTTGTAAACAACCTTTCAATGATTGCTTTTTACGTAAGTCTATACTGGATGACGTGACAAAACTAGTGTAGTAAGAGACAGGATGACCAATCTCGCGAGTCTTGAAATAGGGTTTCGGAGAATTAAATATTCCAATATTTATTTCGGACAGTCTTTCAATACATTGCAGGTACAAGTTGTATGTATTTATTTTAATTTGTTGCCAAGATTGCTTGTCTTTCCACTGATTTTAGGATTTAAAATTTATTCTCCTGCACACTCAACAAGTTGACCAAATTATTAAAAAATTCTGAAAGGTATTTGATGGAAATTTATTTGAAAATAAAGATTGTGATTCAAGTGAGGAATTGGTGGTATTAATACATCGGACAACAACTGACGTCATCGTCCACCATATTCGCACGTCGTCAGGACTCGAACCTGGATTGTTATAAGACGTTTTATTGACATGACTTGTGTTTTTATTCATAAAATCATATTTAGATTTCATTCACCAACTATAATTCCTATTTACCTATTTTTACATTGCGGTCTAGGGAAATAAATTGTTTTGTTAAAATTACAAAGCTTGTTGGCTGTGAGTCTTTTCTTTGTTAATGTGTATGAGATCCTTGTCACGTAACAAGGAAAATTGGAAGCTCCTCCTTGGATTTATAGATTTTTGTTAAATATTTCAAAATTTAGTTTTGAAATTTAAATTTCCCTAGTTTCTAAATCTGAATTACTATTTTAAATTTTTATTTGAAATCTTAAGTAAAAACAACATGCTTTCGTTTACAATGCCATCAAAAGTGGAAATGTTTCTTTCTAATCCAACTGAACAGCAGTTGGATAGTCTTAAGAAAGCTGAGTTACTTGAACTTGGCAGAAGGTACGGCCTGTCTTAAGTAAAATCGTCCTTAACAAAACGAGAAATTAAAAATATTTTCATCCAAAATTTGGTTGGGAAAAGTGTTTTCGATAAAATAATTTTAGCATCAGTAAGTCTTTGACAGACGCTGACTTAATTTAGCAATGGAAACAAAAAATAAATTTAAAATGGAAGTAGAGTTATGGAAGACTGAGCTTCAGAAAAAAGAGAAACAAATGCAGTTTCAAGAGCACCAATTGCTGTTTCAATTTGAGAAAGAGGAGGAGGAAAGAGAGAGGGTGAAAGATAAACAATTATAATTTTAAAAAGAGGACAGAGAGACAGGTGAGAGAGAAAGACAGACGCATAAAGAGAAGGATGAATGGGAGTTTCAACTTAGAATGAAAGATATTGAGTTGGCAAATGGCAAGCTCGATTCCACTTCACATACAGATTCAAGTTTTAACATTGCAAACAATATTAGAGCAGTTCTCCCTTTTAGAGGAAAAGAAGTAGACAAATATTTTCCTCGCTTTGTTAAAGCTGGATAAAATTTGAAATTGGTCGAGGAAGAACTGGACGCAGCTACTACAGTGGGTACTATTTGGTAAGGCTTGTGATATGTACCATTCCGTGTCAGTACAGCAGAGTTCGGATTATTATTTGGTTAAAGAGTGCATATTAACGGATCATGCGTTAGTCCTTGGGGGTTATCGGCAAAAATTCAGAAACTTTAGAAAAGAAGCTAGGCAGACTTATGTTGAATTTGCAAGAGAAAAAGAACAGTTATGTAAGAGGTGTTGCTTAGATAAGAAAGTTGAACATAATTATGGAATTTGTGAACAACTTGTTTTGCTTGAGGAATTCAAAAACTGTATTTCAAATGACATTAAAAATCATCTTCAAGAGTATAAAACTGAAACCAATAGTTAATGCTGCTCTTGCTGCCGATGAGTACTCTTTAACTCATAAGGTTCCTGTTGTAAGCAAAACATTCACTCTGCAATCTACTGTTAGAAATATTTCAGCCTAACACGACTCTCAGTAAACATCAATCAGACACAAAGTCTAAAAATCAAGCCTCTGAGAAATTTGATTTCAAATCCTTGTCTCTGCATACGTGTACCTATTGCAAGAAAAAAGAAACATCATCTCTGATTGCTTCAAATTGAAATATATGCATCAGAATCAAGATAGACCTATCACAAATGTTCTTATTTCTTAGAGGTCAAGGTCACGGTCATGTATTAAAACCAATGCATTTGTTGGGTCTGATAAACACCAGTTTGACTTTGTTATGGAGAATTATGAACCATTCAAGTCGAAGTGTACTATATCATTCTCAGAGTCTTTTAGTTTGAGGTATTTTGCCATCTTCTGAGAAATCCTGTTCTAATGAGAGTGTTCTCATTTAGGGAGTAGAGTGCGGCTCTGTTAATTTTCCTCGCCATTCGGTAAGTCTGTCATCAGACATAGGTACGGGACATGTGACAGTCAGCATGATGTTTAAGCTACCAGATGATGGCATCCATTTGTTGCTAGGCAACGACCTAGATGGAGACAAGTTTGGTTAATCCACTTGTAACTGACACGACTTCTTTGGAACAGAAACTGGATCCAATTGGAAATGAATACCCTGAGTTATACCCAGCTTGCGCAGTTACAAGTGATAAGTCAAAGGAAGCTCTTGAGAATGTTTTCATAAGAACGACATTCCTTTAGCTAACATATCTATTGGTCAGGCTTTTGATGAGGTCACTTTCACTTCTAGTTTGGATCAATCGAGTGGTATTGATCAGGGATCCTCTTTTAAATACTTATTCTCTTTTAACTGATCAGGATGATAAACTAGCATCACTTGTCGTCGAACACGAAAGTGACCCTGATATGTCCTCTTTGTTTCAGAGGGTCTTTATTGAAACTGAAGCAATTGAAATACCTGTCTGTTTCTTCATTAAAAATGGGATTCTTATGAAACAATGGAAACCTCCCAAGATACCTGCTAATGACGAGGGGTCAGTAAACTATCTGATTGTTGTTCTAAAATCTTACAAACAGAAAATACTTAGTCTGACCCTTGAAACTCAAATGGCTTTTCATTTAGGGATAAATAAAAATTATAACAAGATCTTAGCACACTTCTGTTGGCCACAAATCAAAAGTCATGTCTGCAAATTTTACAGTTCTTGTCATAATTGTCAAATAGTAGGAAAATCCAATCAGAAGATACCTAAAGCTCATCTACAACAAATGCCTGCTTTCGACGAACCATTTAGCATAATTATTGTAAATTTTGTTGGTCCCTTTCCTAAGACCAAGTCAGGCAACCAATATTTGATGACCATTATGTGTGCGTGAAGAAGATTCCAAGAGGCAATTCCTTTGAGGAATATTAAAACCAAAACTATAGCAAAAAGCGATAATAAAATTTTAAATCAATTTGGCCTTCCCAAATCTGTCCAATGGGATCAAGAGTCAGCTTTCATGCCTGTAATTCTCTAGAAAGATATGCATTAATTGGCATTAAACAATTTAAATCTTCTGCCTATCATCCTAAAAGCCAAGTGGCCTTAGAAAGAGTTCATCGGACTTTAAACAACAATGTTCGATCATATTGCTTTGATGCTAGAAAAGTTTGGGATGAAGGCATTCATTTACTTTTATTTGCTGTAAGGGAGTCCGTTCAGGAATCTTTAGGATTCAGTCTCTTTGAAATAGTTTTCGGACATACTGTGTGTGGACTTTTGAAATTGTTGAAAGAGAAATTTATTTCAAATGAAGATACTAAGCTCAATCTTCTTGACTATTTTTCTGATTTTAAGTACAAATTGTAAAAGGCTTGTGATATAACAAGAGCAAATCTGCGCTCTTCAAAATTCCAAAATGAAATCAACCTATGATAAACACTCATGGGATATGAGTTTTCAGCCTGATGATAGTGTTCTTGCTCTCTTGCCCATTCTATAAAATCCCCTTCAGGCCAAGTACTACGGTCCATACACGGTTTAAAAGAAAGTAAATGATTTAAATTACATCATAAATACTTCTGGTAGGCGAAAACAAAAACAAATTGCCACATTAACATGTTAAAGAAGTATATTGAAAGACATAGACAAGTATATCATACAATTAGTTTAGTACTACCTGTCTCAAAAACTTAGGATTTATGTGAACAAATTCAATTGGACACCGTTGAACTTGGAACAAAAATCTTCGAAATTAGGAAATTATGCTAGATCTACACCATATACTTTTTCATTTGCAGCAAGAAGAAAGAAACAAACTTAAACAGTTATTATTCAAATATGAACATTTGTCCTATAAATAGAAACAATTTTTTTAAAGACGTCGAAATTGTCTATTAAAAATCTGTAAAACAACATGCATACAGGCTGAACCACTCAAACAAGAATAAATAAAAAAGGAAATTCAGTATTTGCTGGATAAAGATTTCATAGAGCCCAGTAACAGTGATTGAAGTTCGCCATGTTAACTTGTTCTGAAACCTGAGCTAGCTTTCCGTGTGTGCACTGATTATATAAAGGTAAACAGCGTGAAAAAATGATTACATTGATAAAACAGGAAATGCCAAGTATATCACCAAATTTGACCTTCTAAAAGGATTTTGGCAAATTCCACTGACAGAAAGAGCGAAAGAACATTCTGCCGTTGTTATTCCATATGGACTATAGCAGTACAAGGTAATGCCGTTTGGGATGAAGGTTTCACCAAGTATATTACAACTTATGATTACTTCCGGTTTAAATAATTGTGGCGTTTATATTGATGACGTCCTTATCTACAACGACACCTGGAAAGGAAATCTAGCCACGATTAAGAAATTCTTTGAAAGACTCACTGATGCAAATTTGACAATCAATTTATGTAAAAGCTAGTTATGCTATCTCTGATTTTCCTGTGCCTGTCAGTAAAAAGCAATTAATGAGAGTTTTGAGATTTGCCGGATACTATTTAAAGTCTTGTTCAAATTTGTCAAATATTGTTGAACCTCTGGACCGAAACATGTTAGCAAGTTATCGATAGTTTAAAAGCAATATTCAACAGTGCGCAGGATAAAACAACTCCAAATTTCTATGAGTCTTTTGATTTTCTGTGGATGCAAGTGATGTTGGCGTTGGTGGTGCAGTATTAATTCAAAAAGACAGTAATGACATTGATCACTATGTGCGTTATTTCTCCAGGAAATTAAATAGGAACCAAATACATTACTCGACAACCAAGAAGGAATGTTTAGCTTTAATGTTTGCATTGCAACATTTCGAGGTTTACATTAGCTAGGTTCCTTCTCCGGTTGTTGTGTATAGTGAGCTCAACCCCCTTACTTTCATCGGCAAGATGACAAATAAAAATCAAAGATTATTAAGGTGGAGTTTGTTTCTGCAAGAGTATACTCTGAACATCAGGCACATCAAAGGTAAAGACACTTTTATTGCAGATGCATTTTCCCGTGTATAAAAATGCTATTTCGTATACAATTTATGTAATTTATCAGAATATTCTAATGTAATATTCTTTACTGCATGTATGGTTAAAGGAAAGCTTTATTATATCAATCTTTCTTTTTTCATTATGGGGTAAGTGTTATGTATATGCGATTAAATTGCCTTTATGTAAGGTTTAACATTCTTTTAATTTTATATTTGTTTCATTGTAATATTTGCAATGAATATTTCTTTCGGATTTGGGATTATATTTTAAGTAGTGAGATATATTTTTCTCAAAATTTTGTGTACATAAGATGAAGTAGTACTACGTGCGAATTATCTTTGAATTCGTCTTACGCTGGTTGCAATATCAACAGGAAGTTAAAATGATTGGTCAGTATCACAGACATACTTTCTTAATGTCATCACTGTTTGTATACCACCTTTTTATAATTGGTTTTATGTAGGTCTATATTGTACGACGTGACAAAACAAGTGTAGTAAGAGACCATATGATCAATCCCGCGAGACTTGAAATAAGGTTTCGGAGAAATAAATACGCATTCTAATATTTAGTCTGACAAAACCTTGAAAGTACAAGGTGTATGTATTAATTTTAATCTGTTGCCAAGATTGTCATTCGACTGATTTTAGGATATAATAATTTATTCTCCTGGACACTCAACAAGTTGACTTTGTAATAAAAAAAATTCTAAAAATATTCATGGAAATTTATTCTACATTTATTCGGAAACAAAGATTGTGATTTAAGTGATGAATTGTTAATATTTTAGGAATACAACTAACGTTATCGCCCTCCATATATTCGTATTTCGTCGGGACTCGAACTTAGATTCTTATACGACAATTTAGTGATAGGACTTGTGTTTGTATTCTTAGAATCACATTTGGATTATATATTACCAGTTTTAAATCCTGTTTACCAATTTTTACATTGCTGTCTAGGGAAATAAATTGTTTTGTTAAAATTTACAAAGCTTGATGACTTTCACTGTTTTCTTTTTGACGATCCCTTGTCACGCAAAACTATAAATTCAATTAAAACTGGAAAGAAAAAAATGCAGAAAATATATTTATATTTCTCTCCACTTTACTCACTTAGTAATGTTAGATTTACTTTGATACAAATATGTCTCTGGCTGCGTCGGAAATCCGTCTTAGGAACTGTAAAATACTTACTTTCATACACGGACCTTACTTTTCGTAGTTGGATTACGTTTGACTGATTTACAACCAGAAGCGCATTTGTATTGATGTATATCTAACAATGACAGGAATTCTAATCGTCGTATAAAGCTGGAGAGGCAACGGCAAGGATAAATTTAAAGTGCCGCTGTGAGTAACCGGCTGAGAAATTAATTATTCTTCCTTGATGGATTTCGGACGACAATTTCCGGATTGGCAGCTAGTAACATTCACAAAGCTATCGATGTCTTAAAATATATCCCAGATTCTGATCTAACTGTTACGAAAGGCTTAAAAAGTAATGGATGATTCAGTGAAATTTTGACGACAAATATTGATCACAATTAAATTATCTTGCATTTTTTTAATACTGTCACATGTTTCTTTGAAAAAACGAAGACCTACATTTAGTAGCAGTTGCAATGGCTCATGACCTTGACATTATCAAACAAAACCAGCTATTATCAATACTTAATGTAATAGGATTGAAGCCTGGTATAATTGGATCTAGCGAAAACACAAAAGACAATTACGTGAACGGAATGCTCATTTATAATGCGTATGAATTATGAGTGTTGATTGATTGAGTGATATTTTTACGGCGCATTAGCACTATGAGGCTATTTAGCGCCAAACATAAGGTTATATCCTTTTTTATTTAAAACTGGTAAAAAAAATTGTATCTACCAGCGATTGGTGACCAAAGAGTTAAATGTAAAGCGATAAAAATGGTAACGATGGTAAATAATTAATAGTTTCCCGATCAAAGGGGAGTGCAAATGTATGATAAAGAAAATATATGAATGGTAATTAAAATCTATCGACTTAATATGTATAACACAAAACTGAACAAGGTGATAAAAAAGCTACAAGAAAATAAAAGCTATAACTTATGATAAATGTTTGCTGCCTTAAGGAAGTTTATAATGTTGGTAATGCTAACTAGAATTATGAGTGTTATGATACTTTAATTTATGGAGATAAAGTATAACAATGAACGCGACAAAGTTATGCACCCAACGTCCAATAAGGGATATAAGAAAACGATATCGTTTCTAAATGGAACGAAAGAATGGAATTTTAACAGAAAAAAATATAAATTATCCTCTAAATCAATGGATACTATCAATGTTTCGCGCTATTAACGTATATAATTGTTAAAATGATATAT
This sequence comes from Potamilus streckersoni, assembly GCA_016746295.1. NCBI lineage: Eukaryota > Metazoa > Mollusca > Bivalvia > Unionida > Unionidae > Potamilus > Potamilus streckersoni. The sequence continues at coordinate 1,772,332 of JAEAOA010001069.1, read as the reverse complement.
TAAAACATCACTACCACGTGGTTCTATCGACTCAATGCTACCAAATTATGAAATTTTTAAACAAGTATGATTGACTTATATATGATCAAAACTATGTGTGTCAGATATACTAGTTATAGCAGCTAAAAGGTATGATTGATATGTGATTGATTTTCAGTCATATAGTGATATTGAATTAGAGTTTCATACATATAGTGACATTAAACTAAAGTGATTTAGGAATGGAGCATATGAAATTTTTTATCTCCTGGCGTTCAGTCGATGTCTACAAGATGTTTCCGATTTGTTAGCTCGCGTCCAATTTCAGAGGAACGGCCGCGTGTGTTCCTCCCTTTCTGACCTGCAAATGGAATCTTGTCCCGCATACCCATAGCGCCAACGTTCGATGACTACGCAGGACCAAATTTATTGCAGAAGACTGATGCAATGAAGTGGGACACCTTCCTTACAAAATTCTTCTGTATATACTGAAAAGAATTAGGCTCTTAGTATTCTGGTTGTGATTAAATCCATCTTTGGTTAATTCAAATTTTTCACTGTCGTTACTCTGCATGAACAGCATTGCGTGAACCGAACTCATTATTTGGAAATAGCTATGGCTGAGTCTATATTACATCACGATAGACGCCGTATAAGAAAATGAACCAATGTACATTTTAGTTTATATATTATACAAAGGTGTTTTAGACACAAATAATTGTTGATATTTAATAAGTATAAGACGCCGTATAAGAAAATGAACCAATGTACATTTTAGTTTATATGTTATACAAGGGTGTTTTAGACACAAATTTTGCTGTTTTTTAATAAGTATAAGACGCCGTATAAGAAAATGAACCAATGTACATTTTAGTTTATATATTATACAAAGGTCTTTTAGACACAAATTTTGCTGATATTTAATAAGTATAAGACGCCGTATAAAAAAATGAACCAATGTACATTTTAGTTTATATATTATACAAAGGTATTTTAGACACAAATTTTGCTGATATTTAATAAGTATAAGACTCCATATAAGAAAATGAACCAATGTACAATTTAGTTTATATATTATACAAAGGTCTTTTAGACACAAATTTTGCTGATATTTAATACGTATCACAAAAGGTAATAATGAATGTAATGAATCCTTTGTGATTGAATGGAGCAAATTACATTATTGTTCAGTAAAATACAAGGACAATGTAAATATACTAATGTATCTTACACTTTTGTTTTTGATAATCTACTATTTCTACTATTAAAAATTATCCTCATTTCTCGTGTGAACCAGTGGTCTAAAGTGACCTCCGTTACAAGTATGCTATGTATATCCAATTTGTGTCTTTACCTTACGGAATGAGTTATAAAACAGGCCTTTATCTGAGCCTGTATACCATATAATGAACCTGCCTGGGGTAATTTCTTTAGATGATTAAGTCAGATGAGAAGTGTTGCCATTTAAGTAACGTAGGAGATATTGCGTTTTATAGCTATAATAAAATCGTATAGATGTTTGATTATTCCTAGTTTATAGTCTTGCTTTAAAATGACTCCACTGATGTATTTAATGCTACGTTTAGGTATAAGAAGATGAATCATATATTTGTAATATTCATTGATATTACAAATTGCCCATTGACATTGGACTCAAATGTTATACTGTGATTGCTGCGAATTAATTCCAGTGAGTCTTGGACAGTGCCATAGTGATGCATGGATATTGGTACATCAGCATATTCGAGACATTTATTTTGTTCTGGATACTCTAATAGTTTTGACTTGTAATTGAACATTCAGAATTATTTTGTTTTTTATTCTTTATTCTGCAACTTCCTTTTAGACTTTCAATTTATAACTTAGAAAAGGAACTTATTTGCTTCGTTGTGTTACTTAGTGTAAGACCATAGAACCGAAACAAGTTACTCACGCATCACAGATCTTTCCGCGAGCGTTTAAATCTCGTTAAGTTTGTCAGCAGCTTGCTATGTGTAGATGCTTCATTCGGTGATGTTCCTTCCTGGACCAAATATAGTAGTTTATATTAGGATTAAAAATAGCAAGAAGTAAAAGGAATCCTTGAAAGTACCGTGTATACACTCTTACATGTTGGGTCCAATAACATACAACATGGAACCATAATCTGCTAACTTATAATGCACCAGTAGGTCCATATCAATGTAGTTTGTTCTACTTATCCCTAGCCTAATGCATAGATACACATCTGCCTGTGCATATTTCGATGGTATAAATAGGTTCATGCCCTTTACAATTGGATCTACCTTACACAAAGGTAATCGATATGAGGCAGCTTGCCAGTAGCTTCCTTTGGGTCTTTGGTTCTTCCCGGGGTTTCCCTGGTTATCCAAAGGATATACTTGCCAACATATACAGCCACTCATGCAATGAATTAGCATTAACCACCATCACCAAAAACAACATACTGGTAAATCAAATTTTTCACAACAAAGTGAGATTAGTCTTTGAGGCTGTCACGTTAACAGAGACATTCACATTCAATGCCTTTAGTATCAGACTATTAATATCACAGTTTCATAGTCGCCTAATGTGTTCAGTTTGTTAGGCATTTATCAAGAATAATGTTAAAAATGAATAATATCTCAGAAAAATAAAATGAGTATACGGAAAATGGGATAGAAAATATACAATAATAATGTTAAGAATGTAATGAAAAATTAGTTTTAGATTCTAATTTTAACTAATTCTCTAATTATTTTTTCTTTATTTACTCACCTGTATTTTAAAAATTAAGTAGTAGCGACATCATAACAATCGCCTGCTCTTTCTTTTTGTTTTCAGAAGACACCCAGATTTCATATACGAACGCATGCCAACAAAGTGGACAGGAACTATATTGTGAAGAAGGTCAAGTGATACAAATCGAAGATGTCCGCTGTATGCCATATAACTATTCATGTGGAGAACGAGATCGAATTTCAAGTCTATGCAATGGATTGCGTTCATGTGCCAGGATAGGTTTAAGAAGGCAGCTCCATTATTACTGTAAAGACTATCCAAACCGAAATGTCATTGTCTCATTTCATTGCAAAGCAGGTAAGGATACTCGTGTTTTGCGTCTCTTCCAAGTGTTATAATCATTTTCAACATCTAAGAAAAGATTAAAGATCATGTGGCACAAACACATCTTCTCTGTTCAACTTCACTCAGAAGATTAAGTAATAAATACGGTTCGAAAGCTTGAAGTCTCTAATATTCCGAAATGTATAACGAGTATGAGTTGGTCACTGAGTATTTCAAAGACTCGAAACAGATTTTTTTTTTTGTGAACACTGCTGAATTAGTTTCATCTGATTACCTTAAATTTCTCCCTCCGTTGAACACTTGGAGAATTTAACGAGACTTACACGTTATTTCTCGTAGCTAAATTCGGACATGCCTCAGAAAATTTGACTGTTTAATTTGGTGACAGAAGTTCATAAAACTTTTAATTCTGATTGGGACTCCTCCCCTAGCTCGTCTAATTTAGCCAATCTGGATTTCTTTATCTAACTGCCAAACAAGTTTAACAATCCTGTCGAGGTCTGAATAATCATCCTAAGTCCATCTGTATCAATGGTCTGGAAAATATTACTCAATAGCACCTGTTGCAAATGCCCTGCTTTCCAAAAATTTTTGCTTTGTTTTATCTCACCTCTATCGTTCACCGTTATTTAACTTACGTAAATATTTGCCTATTCGTCTGTTTTAGCATTATCGAACGGACCTTAATTCAAATTTAATTAATGCCCCCAAACAAAGCCTATCCCGTGCAGTGCAGTCAGTAATTTTGATGCGAGCCCAGCCCTTGTTTATGTCTTAATGGTTACATTTTACGCTGACGAAATCATAATGTAAAATTATATACAAAATCAGTGATTTGTAAGAACATGTAGCACGCCATATTTGTCTATATCTATATAAAAAAAATAATAAAATCGTGTTCGAAAAACTGTTGAATAGTTTAAATTAAAATAATGTATTGAGTAATACAACTTGATGAATGGTGGCTGACAACTTATATATATATATATATATATATATATATATATATAGATATATATATATATATATATATATATATATATATATATATATATATATATATATATATATATATATATATATATATATATGGGGGATTGAGTGTAAACGTTCGATTTTAGTTGTTGTTGTTGTTGTTAGGCTTAACGCCATTTTTCAGCACACGATAGGCTATTCATGGCGGCCAGTATTAATTTTAGTAGCAGGCATAGTTGTAAAAACGATAGTGGAAGCTCTCTTGTTAATGGTGATCGAAGTCGAGACCTCTTAGTCTGTGGGCATTTACTTTATTTATAAGTTCAGCAGTAAGAACTATATTTATTTTACAACTATTTCGTTATTTCCAATAATTTTTTTCTAGTATACTTTATTGCCAACTTTACAAATATTGTTATCAGTTCAACGTTGTTGATACCGACAAATATACAAGGTATTGGCAGTTAATAAGTAAAAAGAAGCAGCTTCTATACATGGCAAACGCTTGTCGCATTCACTTAAGTACTTCTGGTTACAGCTAAATATCAATGACTCTGGAAACGTGGAACATTGATCAAGCTATAAATATCATGGCTACCAGAGGCCGAGAATGATTTTCACCCTGCCTGTCTGACACAAATGCTGAAGATTCAGTATGTGTAGCTCTCACGCATTGAAAATAATGAAATCCGAACAGGCCTACAACCAAAGACATATAATGCAATGGCAGCAAGTGAAATATGAATTATAAAAATGAGTGATAGTTAGCTCTGCGTGTGCGTATCCGTATGTATGTGTGCGTGTGTGTGTGTATGTGTGTGTGATTGAGAGAGAGAAAGAGAGAGTTACGATATTGTTAAAGCTACGTTAAAAAAATCATAATCACGTCACATCACATAAAAAGAAAATTGGCACACTTTTCAGCAAACCTGCGTCTTTCTATCATTTTAGGTAGATTAAATTAGGGACCACAAGTGGCCGAGTAGTCTACAGAGCTTGCCATTACCGAAAACTACCACCCAAGCCGACCGCGTGGGTTCAATTATCGTGCTCAGCCAAAATGGGTATATGAGAACGCTTACTAGTTAGTTCCTGTGGGTCCCAAGTTCTTACGGGATATAATCCTCTCTTGTGCTGATAAATTTAGTTAGACCCAAAATAAAAATAATTACAATTGAAAGTATACCACGCACACACGCACGGACTCAAGCACGCACTCATAGATAGATAGATAGATAGATAGATAGATAGATAGATAGATAGATACATACATACATACATACATACATACATACATACATACATACATACATACATACATACATACATACATACATACATACATACATACATACATACATACATACATACATACATACATACATACATACATACATACATACATAGACAGACAGACAGACAGACAGACAGACAGACAGACAGACAGACAGACAGATAGATAGATAGATAGATAGATAGATAGATAGATAGATAGATAGATAGATAGATAGATAGATAGATAAATAGATAGATAGATAGATGCGCGATTCGCTTCATCATAAAATATAATATTTGCAATTAAGAGAAAAATATCATTCAACTGAATCGATTTTGGAGACATATTAAATATTTGTTTTTAGGCTTGTGTTTAATTCAAAAACTTCAAGAAATTTTTAGAAGCAGAATGGCAAACAATTATCAAGGAAACCAAATAACCCAAAATATTACGACATGTATTACTACAACGTGAATATTATCATTCTAAATCGGTGGGGAAAAAAAGCAAACGAAAGACCAAAAATAAAGCCAAAAATAGCCCTCTCTCGAAATCCAGACCAAAACAAAATATAATTCGATAAGAATGATCCGCATGAATTTAACTCTGATCAACTGTCTTGTCTTCATGTTTCTCGAGAGGTTCTTTCACAACTAATACCTGATCAATTGTGACCTCATCTTCGTATTCAATGAATGTTACTTCCCCGACCCAAGGGCCCCGAGTGGCCAAGTCGTCTAAAGCGCTGTCCGTTACGGATCACTGCCATCTCATTTCTGATTGTGATTCGGCGAATGTGGATATATGAGAAAGTTTGCCCGTAGCTTCTCGTGGGTCGGTGGTTCTTTCCGGTGATTTACCTGTTTCTTCCTCCACCATTAATACTGGCCGCCATGATTCGTGTGCTGAAAAATGGCGTTAAGCCCAAACAATAAACAATAAATAAACTTCCCCGACCCCGCTGCGTTTTTACTTTTTTTCCTGAATTTGCTAGAAGGATTATTATCATGTGAAACATTGAATAAAGATCACACTTATATGCTACTCTGAAGATATGTGTATGACTATTATTCCCCCCCCCATTGATAGTATAAACAAAATACTAAATAAATATAAAACACCAGGCCTTTTGTGCAATATGAGAGGAATCTCACTTCAAAATATACAATTCTTTTTTATCATTGGTCCTCACTTGTATGACTTAAATATCTTTAACAGAGGAATAGCTAGTAATAATATCAGATAAATCGAATAACGGCTAAATACATCGAATAATGCCTTTGATTAAAGTGATTTGTATGCAGGATTGACTTTAATTTGAAAAATATAATAAACACACCCATAATCAGGGTGTGAATTAAATGGCTCCAGAAATTAGCTGACAGTAATTAATTCTTGCGATGTTAGACATGAGTTAGCTGCAAAATATGATAGCTGGTTATTTAAGCATGTGAAGGAGGCAGGTTGTTTGGTAACCTAATGATAGGACATGGTGGTGTATCAGACTGTCTTTATTTCACATTACATGTACGTGATTAATGTCATGTGAGTTGCACATTAAAGTAAATTGGTTAATCTAGACGATAATATCTGAGGACCCATTTGGTACGCTTGGAAAACTTACTACTTGTAACATCATATAATCCGATTTAATTTTTCCGCCTTTATTTTGATGATGGCATCCCTGGAGTCTCTTCAAACGAATAAACGCATCCATAGTTTTCTTCTTCTTCTTCTTCTTCTTCTTCTTCTTCTTCTTCTTCTTCTTCTTCTTCTTCTTCTTCTTCTTCTTCTTCTTCTTCTTCTTCTTCTTCTTCTTCTATTATTATTATTATTTTTATTATTATCATTATTATTATTATCATTATTATTATAAGTATTATTGTTATCATTATTATTATTATTATTATTATTATTATTATTATTATTATTATTATTATTAGTAGTAGTAGTAGTAGTAGTAGTAGTAGTAGTAGTAGTACTGCTTCAAGCGTCATCTGTCTGTCCCCTGTATTGTGTTTAGTACTGTTTCAAGTGTCATCTGACTGTCCTATCTATTCTGTTTAGTGCTATTTCAAGCTTTGTCAGGTTGTCCCCTAGGTCGTGAATAGTGCCGTTCAAGCGGCATCCCTCTGAATTGCGGAGTTGTATTGCTTGCGATCTCACGTCAAGATTAGTACTTAAGCAAACCTTTAAAGATTATATATCTGTCAGCAATTACTTAGTTCATAATGGAGACTAGTCCTTAGAAAGATATCCCTCAGCCGAGTAAGCCATTTAGTTGGTACAGTGTTCATAATAAATGGTATTTTGTAGAATTTATGGTAGCGTTGGCAACGTTTTGTTCAAATTGGACCCGGTGTACTATATATTGAGACACTTTCACCTGAAGATATTTAGTAATTATGGATACAAATAATTTGGTGTATCACGTGTTAGGTGTGTTGTGTGGTACTTGTTAGAAAGCAAAATCATGTGCCTTTAATTGCTAGTCGCATGAATGTTTGATCCTAATTTGATCAGAGGAAAAATTATTTGCGATGTTAGTGTCTGGTATCCTAATATCCTTGGAAATACAAGAAAGGAAACCAAACTGGCACAGTTCATATCATTTACATCCTTCGCAGGTAATAATGTAAACTAAGGAACTAGTGTGTGTAACAGCTTTGAGACACGTGTCTTTGCATAGAGAATAATTACTGAGTTTCCTGGTCTTTTATTAATTATCTGGCCATGTCACTATTACACATTGTTACTTTGTCTTGTTATTTGCTGTCGTCTTAAGAGCATGACATTTCGTTATTATTATTATTATTATTATTATTATTATTATTATTATTATTATTATTATTATTATTATTATTATTATTATTATTATTATTATTATTATTATTATTATTATTATTATTATAGATCCAGATATTCCATTATGCCGGACAAATATATGTAGTAATGAAAGCCGCAATATTCGCTGCAAGCGAGACAAGGCGATACATATTGTGAAAGCAACGTGTTCTCATGGTGACAAAGAATGCCCCATCGAGGTATACATGTCCTTGTACGATTCATGTGAAGGTCAAAGGTCGTGCGATATGGCATCCATAAGAAATAGACTTCCATTGCTGATGTGCTCGGACAATCTCATCCAAGAGCAAAATGTGTTTATGGATTACATATGTGTCCAAGGTAAGATAAAGAGGACGACAGTGATACAAGTATATTATCGTTCTTTTCTTTTTTTAATGAATGTATATCTGAGGCGATGTTGTTGTTTTTTTCCAAATAATTCAGAGCTGATAGAACACCAAATATGAATGCCAACCAAACGAAAATATTTCACATATATAAAAACTGATATATTTCGTACATATAGCTTGAAACCCTTTATTAGTAACCATCAATAACCTCAAGAGAGTAAAACCACTTATGAATAAATGTCATTTTTTGTATTCAATCAATGCGGAAATAATAACATTTATGTATTGATAAGGTAAGACAACTTTAATATATTTATTTCCAATAAAGATATAAAATACCTTTTGATATCTCATGCAGTATGGACTATAGGATTTCATTTAAAGCCCGTTTTCTAATTTACCTGATACATTGCTTGAAGTATTTTGTGCATGAAGACACACACACACACACACACACACTCTCTCTCTCTCATGATATATAAATCAGCAGCTTCGTCATTTTTGACAAACTATTTGGAATTAAAATTCCACAAACAAACTTACAAAAAACACTAATTGAGACTGGCATCTTCTGTGTAAAAAAATCTGGAGAGATGCGATAGTTATGTGACGATCTATCACGTATCAGGCAAATCTAGTTCATTCGTGCATACCACCGGCAGGGTGACTCGACCGGATTTCGTGGCAAGCCAAAGTCTAAAAGTAGTGGAACACTTTCTTGTCGAGTGTGTCTGTCTCCACTATGTGAGACAGAAGTATTTTTGCATGAACTGTTCAATTGACCATTTCACACCAGATTTAACCAAATTGTTCCGTAATTATCTGATAAACCTCCCGAATCACTTTATACTCCAGCCAGTCTAGCGCTGGTGGGCACGTATACATAACAAAATGGGTAAAATTATTGTTTAGAAGTAACAGATTATAACAGATTAAAACAAATTAAGAAATACCCGCTACTTGCAACGTCAGAGATTGAAAAACTCGTTCCAATCAAGGGTGTGGCATTTGATTCCATCGTCTGCCATGGAGAGATGATGTGTTGTGCAAACAGTGGCTCATACGAGCAGGAAAATCGGAACTTGAATTGACCGGTAAACGAATGTCTCAATTCAAGAATGCGAGAATGTGTTCGCTGCATTTTAGTGCTGATGGTGCAGGGACTTCGGCATCTTTACCGTCAAAACAATATTCCAGGTTTGTTTTACTGCGTATTGATACAAAAAATTCCGTATATTGGCAAGCGAAACTCGATTTATGCAATACGGTATTATGGTAAAAAAAAGTATTACATTTTTAACATCGACACCGTTTCCATACTTACATGTACATGTCCAAATGTAAACAGCTCATAGCAACTCTCTCTTATGGCTTTAAAATCCCTTCTGGTTTCCAGAAGAAAAGACAGGATGGTTCCAATATAAAATTTCGTCAGCATCTGTGGCATCATTGCTGTTGAATAGGCATTTTTCAACTCGATAAACGAAGCTGAAGTTGATGTGTCCATCATGTTTTGACCACCAGCTATTGATTGGATATTGCGGTCAGCTGACAACCCGCCAAGTGATCAAAATTCCCAGCAAATTACGAAATTCGCCGGTCTCCATGAAATGGTCTATAACTTCATTGATTCCACGATTAAAACTCTTGAAGTTTGTAAAGGAATGCGGATTATACAACAAAACTATGTTTCAATGATTTTACATTTATTACATTTATCCGTTAATTCATATCCATTTTGCAGAACTAAGCACACACACACACACACACACACACACATATATATATATATATATATATATATATATATATATATATATATATATATATATATATATATATATATATATATATATATATATAATATAATATAATATAATATCTTCATGCTTACATTTTCTTGAAGGGATTATATTCCTAACTGCTTATGCAACTAAATTTTACATTTGTTGAACTCACCTTTAGTCGGCCACTTTTTTTGTTGAGGTGTCGGAAACATTGATGTAAACGTTACTTGTATTAAGTGAAGTTCTGTGTTTCTAGTAGTTATTCTCTTCACCTGTCCCTCAATTTTGTGTCTGAACTGTTGTTTCAATGTTTCTTGCAGAGTCCGTGATTTTAGATACCTGCAGTGGCACATTTCTTACAATATCTGACAAGTTTGGGATTTTTAAAAGTCCAGGATATCCCCTAAACACAGACGGAAATAGAAATGGTTGTTACTGGGTGATTTACCCAGGCTCTGGACAGGAAGTAGATGTTACTGTGCACTTATCATTCTCAAAGGAAGGTCTGGTAGACTGTAATGCTCGCTTTCTCCAAGTCCAGTATACGGACTGTGCAACTCGTCGGCAACGGACTGACAGTTTCTGTCACCCTAACGAGATTAACGTCAAGCGTCATTCCTGTGGTACAGTGTACATAATGCATTGGCCATATCTACCAGGCGAAAAGCGAGGAAACAGATTCCTGGTGTCCTTTGAAGGTAGGTAATTTCATCTTCAAATTGTGGTGACCTACATGACATAACAATGTTAACATTTTATTGGAATAACACCTGGTAAATCAAGCTTTCAAAAATACTTGCACATGCATGACTATTTAACCCTATATGACATATTCCACATGATTTCCAGCATTTAAAATTAATGCCTAGAACATGTAAGTTGGGGTTTAAAGTTGGGCACAATGTTCATTGCGTCTTTAGATCTGGATCAGTTAACCTAGATATCAGTAATAATAAATATCGTATTTTTGTTATTTAAAATGCTCAAAACAAAATGCAACCCATAGTATTCGTCTTCGACTTAAACCGCAAGCAAATAATTAATTTATGTAAATATTTGATGAGTTGCATACAAAAGAAAATATACATGCTTTTCAAAATGAATCAAAATGTGATATTTAAAAGCTTTCTTCCTGTAGCTGTTGGTGCTTGTGTTGTTAGTGGTGGATTGGTTTAACGCCATTTTTCATCACATGGTATAATTTGCATTGCACTCATTATATTTGGTGGATGAATTATTCCAGCCATCCCACCCACTCACCTCACCCATTTTAGGGAAGCACGTTTCTCACAAAACCTACATATTTAGACTAACTTGCGTAAGTGACTGATCTGAAAAGGAAGAAGCCTTTGAGCACTCGCGGTGCCCTGGATGCCCGTTGTCACACTGAAATCAGCATGTGGAGTTGATGAAGTTATACGCGTCACACACACACACACACACACACACACACACACACACACACACACATTAGGCATATTGCAACCAGCTTCTACTCTGACAAAAATCAAAATGCGTTGTTATCTGATATCAAATAAGTTCAATTCGATTTAATTTTCAGATATCTCAATGTTCTTATTCCGCTTTTGTAAATATTGATTCTTATTAAAATGATTTGCTTAATTTCGCTGATTTTATTTTACACTGCAAGCTTATTAATTGAAAGCTTAGTCAACAAATATGGTAAGAAAGTTATATAGAACACTGGACCCCAAAAGGTCAAATATGTATGAATTTCGTTAGTCTCTAGGATGAGACCTTTTCTAGGTTTATCAAGATCTGGTAATTTTACCGACCATTTTAATTAATGTATGGATAGGCTACCTTTGTAATGATGGTTGTGTATAATACGATTTGAATAATTGGATCGACAAAACTTCATTTCATATACGCTGTGTCTGGTACATTCAATTGAGTCGACAGTTTGCAGTGTAGCCAAAATATAACTATGCCAAACTGAAATGTTTAAATATCAATCTCAGAGTTGAAGAGATGGTGAGGGCTGCCCTGATGGTTATCTGTGAGGTGGAATGTTTAGCATACGAATTTGTGTAGCTGGATTCTCTTTATTAACACGGAACTGTACAATTTAATCTCCAGATTAGAGCAGAACAGGGAATCAACTTTAATATTTATCTCTATTTAGAGAAAAAAAATGAATTGCAATTTGTATAAAGCACAGATGGGTAGTGTGACAGAATTAAGTTTTGTATAAAGCACAGATGGGTAGTGTGAAAGTATTAAGTTTTGTAAAAAGCACAGATGGGTAGTGTGACAGTATTAAGTTTTGTATAAAGCACAGATGGGTAGTGTGACAGTATTAAGTTTTGTATAAAGCACAGATGAGTAGTGTGACAGTATTAGGTTTTGTATAAAGCACAGATGGGTAGTGTGACAGTATTATGTTTTGTATAAAGCATAGATGGTTAGTGTGACAGTATTAAGTTTTGTATAAAGCACAGATGGGTAATGTGACAGTATTAAGTTTTGTATAAAGCACAGATGGGTAATGTGACAGTATTAAGTTTTGTATAAGGCACAGATGGGTAGTGTGACAGCATTCAAATTTGTTTGATGAACACATGGGTAGTATGATTATTCAATTTTGTTGTCGCGCAAGATCCACATTACCAATGTTGTTCCTTAAGGCAAACTATTCCGTTTTTTTAGGTAAAGTAAATGCCTAGTATCCGGAAAAATTTGCAGATGAAGCTAAGACAAGAATGTAACCAAAAAAAAGATATGTTATCATCAACATTGATGCTCACAATATAAGTTTTATTAAATTCAAAATCAGACCAATTATAAACAATTATTGGCAACAAATTAAGATAATATACCTTGTTCCTTCAAGGTGTTAGGATAACTCTGTCTGAAAAAAATACGTGTAATGCTTATTTAACCTTCCCGACTTCATTTCAAGTCTCGCGAGATTGGTCATGTACACTACACTAATTTTGGCACGTCTGCCAGAGTCATCCCACTTACGAACCAATCCTAAAAGGGTTGTTTGCTCACAGTGATCACGCAAAGAATGTATGCTTCTAATATTGATCAATCATTTTAACTTCATGTTGACACTGTTACCAAGGCAAGACGGACTAAATAATTCTCACGTAGTACATCTTCGTCTTGAATAAACAAACTTTGTTATAAAAAACATATCAATTCTGAAAACGTATCCATACTCTGAGAAAAACTTTGTATTGCAATTAAATATAATGAAACAAAAATGAAATAAAAAGACTTTTAGACCTTACACACAAGCAACTTAATCACCTTTACGCAATGTAATGTAGTAGACATCATGTGATATCCAAAGTCATTTGTACTGTAGAAAGGCTAGACTCTCCTAGTTTCTGATTGGTTTGAACTGGAACAGTTCCTTGACGATAAAATAATTATTCGAAATATTTAAATGATTAACTAAAAGCCTATAAACGCATTCTAGAAACATAGTATTAAATATTGCGTTGTTTGTTTAATGAATATTTTTATAGAACGATGTAGAACGTGGAATCACTATTTCTTGACGTGTAAAAGATTCTGGAGAATATTGTTTTATGTATTCAAATTTACAACTGTTCATTCCAATGACACTACTCGAAACATTTAATTTTGCAGACAGCACCCCATACAGGTTTATTATGAAAATATTTAAAGACTTTGGCATATTTATATCTTTGCATTTAGCATAAAACATTCAAGGATTTGTGGACTTACTTTGAATTCATTTCAATATATTTTGATTTAGAACATTGAATCTTGCACATTGACACAAATATATTTTAGTTATCGTTGAAATATATTTGGAACATATTTGGATGTTTTTAAAATTCGCACCATACTGTAAGTTATTTCTAATTATTTCACTTTGCAATTTTTTATATCTATCCATCTATTTCTCTCAGTGAAATATTGAAATGTTTAAGTATGAAGAAAGTTGTATACACTTGTTTCGTCACAGTGGCTATATCACAATTGGATATTCAAAGTTTCCCATTTAGGAATAGATCTGCACTTATGTACTTGTGTGTGATATTTAAACCTATATTTCATTATTTAGACCAATTTCTTTTATCTTTATTATTTCATTCCATCTCATCTGCATCACTTCCTTTCTCTCCATCAAACATCAGGGTGTACAGATGTTAAACTTTGGATAATGTAGACCCTCCATTACCTTATTATGCGATCAACGAAGTGTCATTACTAAATGCCTTGACATAAATACCAAACTGAAAGTAAGTTTCTTCACTTACTTCCTGTTTTATAATTAGCTTTCAACACGACTCACAGAAACTGTTAGTGACTGAATGTTAACTTGCATCAGAATCATGTCTGAACACCGATTGATAATTCGGGCGATGATTAGTATTGTTTGCACACCGACATTGAATGATAATCGAAATGCCAAATGGGACGGCATGCTAGCCATGACCAAAAATAAATGCAAGTTTAAATGTAGAAATATGTTATTGAAAGATGTTCTATTCTGAATCTATTAGATGAAACCGTGCTATTGTTTTAGTAAATTTGGATAGCTCCATTCCATTTTTCAATCCGCAAATGAAATGTGTTAACGAAAATTAAAAATGAAACCGCTTCATTTTGGTATTAATTGTTTCAAGATGCATACACCTTCATGAAAGGTTTTTAAATGATAAATTTATAAACTTAGCTTTAAGAACATTATTGTAAATTTAGGGACTTCTTGCTACCATTCTATCATTGCATTGGCACGGAAAGGAGAACATTCACGTAAATCGACAGTTGTGGCTTTTAAGAACTAATTAATATTAACATCTACTTTTTGTAGCATATATTCGAAAGTATTTTAACGCGAAGTGTAAACATTTTTTATTGTCACGAGAATTTTGCAGGATGATTTTAAATTATAGCAATGCTGCAATGTCAGTATTTTGCAAAAAAGACACTATTATTGAATTTTCTGTGTACCCAGAACTGAGCCATTCTTACAATCTACCACTCCAAATTCATGACAAAAATGCAAATAATTAAATTTTTTCAGTTACTCTTACAATAGATAAACAAAACTGGAATCTGTGTTACCTTTAGCATTTTTTATTGTCACCAGAATACAATATAAATGTGAATTGGAATAAAAACAATCTATAAAATCTTGCCAAAATTGTAACAAATGTTATTAACTATTTAGGCCTGGCCCTATGATGTGCGGGGCCCAAGACAGCATTCAGGGGTTGAAAGCAGCAAGCGATGAGCACTTGGTTCCAAGCAAAAAATCTGCATTGCGTAGAAGCACGGTGCCCAAGGCGGTTGCCTCGATTGTCTTGTCCTAGGGCCAGGTTGTGATTATTCTTTGACAATATATGACATATTTTGCATTGTATATGAATTTTTCATTTCAGTAAAATCTCCTGGATCCAGACTGCCATCTTACCAGCCGTTTGTTCATCAGTGTGAGACACAGCCCAACAAATCGTCTAAGACCATATATTACCCAAGAGAAGTCACAACTATACCATCCAGTCAGGATCTTGTCTCCATAATAAATGATAGCACATATATAGAGTACGATGAACATACGTATACAAACGGTAAGCAAAGATTCAAGTCTACTATGTTGTTAATTATATATTAGCTAAGTTGACTGAGATAGTAAAATTTTATACTTCATATAATGCTTTTCTAAAGAGTAAATAAATGGGACAAAATTAAAATATAATATAAACGTATATACATATAGTATGCACCTTAATTTGAAGCTTGAGTACGTTGAGGGGTTTCGAGGCTTGAGGATTCTGAGGCTCTTTGTGACAAGTAAGTTAGGGCTCTTTGAAACTTGAGCATGTTAAGGCTCTCTGGGTATGATGAGATTTTTTTGAGGCTTGAATATGGCTATGTAATCCATTTCAAAGCTCAGTGAATGCCATACACATGTATATCACAACAGACTGTATGGGATTATTGTGCACTGTGATTTGGCAAGTATACAATGTTTACTATATGTAGGAACATCAATGCTTGCTTTTTCGTTTTGCTCTGTTTTTTTTTTTAGTTTATTTTATGTAATTTCATCAGCTAAACGTAATCAAGATTCACATTCAGATTTGTGATTTTCCTGTTGCTCATGCAGTTATACACACGATACAGATATTTGTTCTTAAGAAAAGCAATTATTTTTTTTAAATCGCAAATTAAATCAATAATACGTTGTTGCAAGGTAAAAATCTCGTTTTGAATGGTCGCGAGAAGGGTATAATGTATAAATTACTCTATAGATATCGGACCAGTAGAGTACGCTAGCCAGTTTATTAGTGGAATTGTAAAAGTAGAGTACTAAGTATTTTGAAATGCATAATTTTGGCTAGTAAATGGATTTTGTTGTCTTTATCAGTTTCGTTAATCTCAATCTTTTACTATCTTTGACAAAAGATATTTGCATTTTTTCTGCTATCTTGTATATAATTTCTTACTGACAAGACACTATATCAATTCAGGGTGCGATGTCCTGTTGTTAGGTGATGTCCAGGTAATCTAGATATATAGGTAAATAGATAGGTAGATACAAAAAAGACAAGAGGCTGATGTGGACTCGTGAATCGCACAAGAAGGACTCGTATGACGAAACTGTTAACCTTTACTGTAACCTTCATATCAGTTTTTGTTATATTTTTCTTTATTAGAATCTCCGAATGCCCTATATGCAAAGTTCAAATTTACAAACGTTACTCTCTTTACAATGCAAAATCTGTTGCCACTTGTTGGGGGATCGATTATGAGACGATAATTGATATCGAAATTTTCTTCCATTATATTAATAGAGGTTTACATATGTTCATGCAATGTTGAACGATTGTTGCAAATCTCGGCTCGTTTAAAGTAACAAAGAAAAGAGTGAAGCCAAAACTCTTTGTAAATATAACAAAACAAAATTATTTTCCTACAAAACACAGTACAAATATAAAATAGGACTTACCGGTTGTGAAAAAAAAAATCCAAAAGAAATAAATCATAGAAATGAAAACAAGTAATATCACTAAAATATCCTAAATGAATCCATTTCGAATCCCGAGAAAACTATGATGACGTCAGACGAATAAAGTATTGATGTAAAAAATTCCACGTTGAATTTTATGAATCACAAAAGAATATTCTGGCTTTCGCACTGATTCATTTCAAATAAAATATCTGTTCATAGTTTTGATGACGAATCACTTATTTTTCAGAGAATATAACTTATTTTTAAATAACAAATATCTCCAAATTGGCACAACAGAAAATACTTCTGATTTCTTGAACGTACTTTTACGACTGTCTCATATCGGCTCGTTCAAAGTAAAGAAAGAGTAAAGACAACAATGATCCAATTTTTTTGTTCAACATAAAAACACAGGAACTGTAACAAGTTCTAAATACAGTCTGAAGTTCAATTCCTGTCCAAAATAGCGGATGACCACGTCAGACGAAGCCTAACAGAAAATAACAGAATTTACACAATTAAGCACAGTTTTTGTTGTTCCGTTGCAATTTATAATATTTTTGGGAAAATATCTTTGTTCAAATCAGTAATGTTGTTCTCCAGGAAAACAATTATTCAGAAAAATGAAGTAAAATTAGCTCATCTAACAAGACATGTTGTTCTACGTAGACATACGAATAGACAACTTCTTCTAGCACAAAATATCTTTTTTAAGTAATAGAAGTTGTATAACTGACTTTACGACACTACGACTGTCGACTCAAGACTACTACTGCCTGTCCGCGACTGTGAACGTCTTACAAAAATCTCAAACATAAATCAAGCTAATACGGTTTTTTAATTCCACGCGCACGAGGACGCATGCAATTTCGTAATACTTCTGGATATTAGGAAAGCATGACCAAGTATCAGCCAAGAGTTTTCTTAGCTATTTCTGAATGTTTACTTGTAATGAATGTGATATCATGCACATCACGTGCTGACATGAATCACATGTACGACTCAAGTAAACACAATGTTTACCACGACATATTAGACTGATATTAATATAATCATATTAATAATTACATTTAATGAAATAAAAAGATTTATACAATCTTTACTCCTTAACATACACTTAACTACAGGGTTGTAACACAACTATATCAAAATCACTAAAATCTTTAGTCTTAAACACAATGTTAGATCGCTCTATAGGTCACGTGGTCACTTACTAAAACCACTTTACATGTGCGCCCAAATGTTGATGACACAAGTTTATCAGAGAGCAAATAAACATTACAATAAAATGTAACAAAAAAAGAAAGAATTTAAATCTAACACAGGCAATTTAATCACATGTTCCTAATACTTCTCCGTAAAGAAAATTAAACTACGCTGCGACATTTGTGAGATTAAATACAACTTCGATACTATCAGTAGGTTTAAACAACAGTCCAATATCAGAAAATGATTTTGATGCAATTAGGGATAGTTATTATGGGTATCACAAGAACACAAACCTGCCAACGCACATTTATAATCCGCATTATGGATAGCAATAAAATCAGAAATAACCGTGCGACTGGAACTGATCATCGCTAACACAAGACTGCTGATTATCACAATGATATCATCCATATCAACACATCCATATTTCGATACTGGTTTTCTAACGCCAATTAAAGCTTCTAAAGGTCGGTCACTTGAAATCGTTCTGGCACAATTACAACTTTATTATAGCTGGCCGAATATCAGAATTTTTATTGATAGACTAGAGTCTAACAACTAACGTAATCTCGCATGAAACCGCAACTGATGCAATTGGTGGGCAAGCCCAAATTCGTGAGGTCATTACCATGCCAACAGGATAATTTTAATTTAAACAAATCAATGATGAACTTCAACATATAGTCAAATCAATAACAGGAAAATAATCGAATATCGCACTCAGGATACACGAGCCAACGTTGAGTGCCGCCATTTAAATATCGGCGGCGGATTCTGCGGCTTCCACTTACGCCGTTGATATGTAATATTTCTTGATGAAAACATTGCTGGGATGGCCGCTAGCAGCACCGATCTATACTAGACTAGCACAACCAAAGCGATCCGAATATTCATCTGAGGTTTTAGGTTATGTGAGATGGTCAGGTTAAGTCGGAATAATAAAATACCAATTCCTCAAATAGAAAAAAAATTGCCAATATGATTACTCATGAAAACGAAACTAAACAGAGCAGTCTACGAACACATTTGAGCATTAGAATATCCGAATGATGATCTTTACTAATAAGACGTTAACTGAATAAAACGTCTGATTATGGTAGGTAACTTAGATTTAACAAGTAAGGTTGTCAAGGCACACCTTAGTGACCCCGATTATAAAAAGTTAATTTTTATTATTTTAATATCACCGAATGCCAATTGGATACGTTCAAACTACCCGGGTTTGATACCAATAAAATGAAGCAGGATCTCAATGAAATAATTGACGATTGTTTTCAAAGGCCTATGACGCTTGGAAAAAGTTACGGGACCATCAAGATATTCTCCAGTACGACAACGATTCAAAAATTGTTGGTCGTTATGTATCGCCAGGCATTGTCAATATCAAAGGTAGCTCTAGCGCGTATTTGCAAGCATTACGACAGGCCTAGCAGGGATATGTTCTTTATAGCTTTGCTTCCGATATCCCGATGGATCATTTAATTGTGCCGGAACGCGTTAATTCTGTTTATTTACGATGTCATATTCCTTCGATGTTACTAATATGTTTTCGTCTAAACTATAAGACGGTACTTTGTTGGGGACACGTGGTGACAATTGACTGTTAGTTTGCATATGCGGGACGAAACTTGAGGCCTCTATAAGCCAGTGACAATCAAACACCTACAAAACCAAAAATATCACTTTGTTATTTTTTTACTTTTAGTCGTTAACCTTTTGTTGTTATTTGGGCTTTTCTTCGCACATTGTGGGAATAGTAATATATTCCAATACAAGATTTTCTTTAGCTGTCTCGCACGTGCAAAAACGAGAAAAATTTGATCGTATTTTCTCATTGGCGCTTGTTAATGGTGCATATTTATCTATACCGTGCTGTTCATCTAAATCAGTGAATGACAATTCCTTTTCACGTTGCAATAATTTGATATATCTATACTCTGCCATTGGCGTATATCTGCCGTCTTCACGTCGCTGCAGTATCATCTCAAAATTGTTGATTTTTTTTCAACATCGATTTGAATAGCAAGACCATCTTGCTCCAATTGTTTGATCGTAGATATAATCTTCTTAATATTCTTCTGGTTCATTATACAACAAATGCATTTCATTAATATTTTTTATCTAGCGCAATTTGATGACGTGTTGCTGGATCGTATAAACGTATCGTCCAAAACACATGCGGGTTTTCTTGAGCATGTGCGAAGAAAGCTTTAAACTATCCGAAGTCCATGTTACCAGGACATCATGTCTGATGAATATTTTGAAGCTTAAGTGCATCAACCCCATTTAAAAAACAAATTACAGTTATATCTGATCATTTTGGAAACCGGAGCCTGGTGACTCAAATGGCATCCGTATTTGTATGGTTACCACGGGAAAATAATTTGACTTGCTTGTTTCTCAAGCATAGCATCATCGTAAATTACTAGATCGCTGATATCCCTGTTAACATTCTTGACCAACAGCGCTTCACAGAGGTTCATTATAAATTTAATAACATTGATCTCGGTTGCTGAAGATTTATTAAATTCCTTGTGAACATTATAGCATCGTTGATCATCCAAGTTTTGTCCAAAATGAGCAACCTCATCTTCAGTTTGAGCAGCAAGTTTTATCCAACTCACAACATTATTGTGTTTCAGCATCATGACTAATTCCAATTTCAGATCAAACTTGCATATTGTTTGTTATCTCTTGCATAATTTTTCAATTTGTTCTTCACCACGTTGATAATTCATTGTGAGGTTGATTTTGTTTGTGACGCTGTTGGCAGCTCCAACATGTAGACTACCCTGTGCAACTGAAATGTATTTGTTACTGTAGACACATAAACTAAATTTGACCATTCGATGGAATCATCGACAATCCAGAGACTGGTATATGGTAATGTTAATCCCTGAGACGAATGTATATCTATTACATAACCCAGAGTCCAGAACGACGGATTTAACGACAACGCCTGTTATATACTGAATCTACTGGAAGCTCGACGATATATTTAAGAACGAGATTTCTTTTGGTTTGTAAGACACTTCTGCTGTCTACTGCAGCACCATGAAGAAGAATATTTTGTCTTTTTGTATATATTGGTCTAAAACATAATGGAACTTGATAGTGATGAAATTTTTATTGTGAAGCCAAAATAATCTACGCTGAAGTGAATTATGGACCTTTCTCCTGATACAAATATTAGATCATTAGGGCGCCATAGGTTCAATAAATCTGACAATGAAGTCTCTGAAATAACGGTACGCAGTAATTTTGTCAGGGTCCAGTCTGATTAAAGATTTAAGCTGTCGAATTTGTTCATCCTGTGATCAAATGTTTTATGAAATCTCTCCACAGTGGCTGACATAGTTAATATACTATTCCTGTAAACGACGGAGGCTGTCCATGATCGTTAGATTTGATAATTGCAATAGATTATGTTAATAACCAATGAAGAGATGTCTGTAATGTTTATGGGATTTTTTTGATAATGTGAAATTATCATCCCATATAGTTATTCTCGCATTATATTTCTTACTCATTCTTTTGGGGTCAATGCATCACCATGCCATCTAAAGAAACTATGATACGCTCATGCGCTGACACCACATTGCCTAATCTCTTTGGCAAGCCGGTTAGTTGGCATCAACAAAATCATGTCGGAGTTTTTAAATAATTACTGCGAACGTGTTGTTTTAGCAGAACCACCGGACCATTCAGATAGACCGTATTATATCTCATGATTGGATTGTTTACTTACGGCAAAGTGAACTCCTGATAAAGTATCTTTGCGATAATAAATATCTGGTGTTTTATCGTCAGTGGACTCTGAATATTTACGTATTTGTTTGTGTTTTATTCGCCATAAACCCCAATGATTATCCGCAGTGTCATTATAAATAAATGGCTGAAGAAGATAAATTTTACAACGACCAATATAAAACGAATCCGTGGCGACTCTAACAGTTTCATTAGGAAATCTGTTAATCATCGATGATATGTTTATTGACGAGTAGTCGAGCATTCATGATCTCCAATGAGTAAATGAAGGAGAATGTCGTCGCAGTAGCTCATGATGGTGCCAATAATTATTCCCTTTAAAGTTGGTGCATTTCTCGGTGACACTAATATACCTATTGCCGATGTGTCCTTCATAACAAAACCTACTTCTGCTGGATCCACAGTTGATGTTGTACAACGTCGTAATGTTGCTGATGTGAATTTGCCAATAATATTTGTACAAATATTTTTGTCAACTTGTGGTAAGCAAATTATCGCAGAGGTTATAGTCAACGATGTGAAAATCTTATTATCGAGCATGTATCGTAATAATACTATTGGAACCCAATCACGCTGATAGTTTGCGCAACAATTGTTAAGATTGACATTTGTATCCGGTTTTTCAAAATGACGGCCAAACCAAATTCTTATAACGGGATGAATGCTCGTTAAAAACTAGAATGATTCAATTTCAGCATATTCTGTAAGATAGATATTTGCTAGTGATCCGTTTATTGTAAGGCTTGTCATTTGGTATGTTGGATGCCCGAATCATTCAAAATGACAATGATACTCACCTAGACCAAGAAAAGTATCAGGATAAGATGCTATAATATCAACTGAATTCATGTCAGATGAATTATATTTTGTGTTCCAAATACCGCCATGACCGAACTCAACACAAAATTTTGATACATCATCGATAAATTCTTTTGGTGTTTGACGCCACTTAATTTTTGTTTTGTGATGCGGGATGCAAAAGACGAAATAGTAAAACAACTAAGGAGTAAAACATTGTTGTCGCTGTCATATTTTACCGCAATCTGTTTTATAGCAATTTTGAATGATTCCTTCCGCAAAAATCTCCAGATGGCAAAATAAACTGATCAAATTATTCGTCATCGAAGCTTCTTTTGCAAGTGTCTTCGACGCCGACACTGTAATAACCCAGACAGACTGATACATAACCGTATTTACTTATGTTTTGAATTTCCTCAAATATATCTCCGTTGTAAAATCTTATTTTGTTTTTCTTGTAGAAATTTTGTCACAGTTTGTCGACCCGTGCCAATTATGGTATATAAGTTATTGGATCACATTTGCTACGATAACTACCAGAGTAGAGTAAAATCTCATTGGTTATTGTTTTTACAGTTATTGAAATCTTCAGTGTTTTTTTTCAAGTGTGGCAACGACATTTATATTTGCTCCGTGAAAAAGAGTTTGTTTTTTCTTGTTTTGTTTTATTCTTGATTATCTAAGTCCGTTTCTGAGTTACGAGTTAGGAAAATGAGTTCTGACACACTGAGCCACGCAGTTTAACCAAACGGTAAAGGGCATAAACAACTGCGGAAACTGGATATGCGCTATTGTCGTATGGTTTGGCAATTTCTTCTGAAAATGCCAGCTTTAGAATCTTTATCTACTATGAGGTAATTGTTATGTCGCCATGATTCCTTAACAGGGTCGAGTTTATGACGAATAATTCAAGTTCTACCATCTTCACTAACATGTTTATCAATACATTTTATTCTGTATATATGTTTGCTTTCATCAACAAGATTATTAACGATAATAGATACTCGATTATCATCCGTTGTAGAAACAATAGCTATTCATCTCCATCGATCTTAAATGTTGAAAAAGACATGACAAGCACCATCGTTGGGAAATTCGTTCTTCGAATGTTTGGTAAAATCAAGCAGTTGTAACACGTATGATATTGTTTTCTGTCCATAGGTAATCTGTCAAAATCTCATTTAGTGATGTGCTCTGGCTCAATCGTAGAAAACCTTGCATGCTCATCTTTGTGTTGCTTCTTGTGATCTGATGTAATGTGTGATGATTTTTAAATGTTTTTGATTTTGGTGATATGATTTTGTTCCGGGTGATATCTTTATGATTTTGTTGCTGTAATCTAGCTTCTTCACATCGTCCCATGCTAAATGATTATTTTTCTTAATATACATTATAGTTTGTTTTCTAATTAGGCTTTCATAAAATTAGATTTTTGATAAGATTGTAATGATCCACCGAACGTAAAACAATTGCAAGTGGCTAATGATGGGGTGATCTACACCTTTTGGAAATAATTGTTGCAGTGATTATTGTGCGCTTCATCTACAGTGTGTTCGATGTGGAAGTGCCGACCCAAAACCTTGTCTGTTTTTGGAACTAGTGTTATGGAAAAAAACCCTCAGTTATGTGTAGCTTGTATAGGAGGGGTGGGTAAGAGAAAATATCGTGCGTTGAAAAGATATTGCTAGATAGCAAATGCTTCAAATGATATAAAAAGTAGAAGTCCAAAAAATTACATTGAGAGAAACAAAAAATGACTAAGTTAACTGACAACTCAGTTGACCAGGTAAGTGAAGACTCGTCCTGCTTTCCTTATGTCTATCAAAACATTCTTTGTTGTTCATACTGAATAAACGTATTAAAATGTTATGGCACATAAAAACATCATGATGTGTCATATGTAGTTTATGTCAATATTTTTTGGTCATTCTAACGGTTCCGTGCATGGTGTTTTTGGCATCATTTTTATCCCCCGTGTCTGGCGCCCCTTAGACCTGTTGACCACCTGTGTTGCTCTACATATAGACTATCGAATGCTGAAAAATGTCAGTAGCACCTCCGACCCACGCTAAGATATATACGAGTTGTCTTACATACCAATGATATCCGAGCCAAGTCTCGAACTTACTTGCTCAGAGGTCAGATTTGTTAGTGTTCTGACAATGCGAATTTCTTAGACCACTCGGCCACCCAGAGCCCCGGATATGTATATGTATATATATATATATATATATATATATATATATATATATATATATATATATATATATATATATATATATATATATATATATATATATATATATATATATCTATCTATATATATATATATATATATATATATATATATATATATATATATATATATATATATATATATATATATATATATATATATACATACATACATCCACACACCAATCTTTTAAACAAAGAATGTATCCATCTTTAATATCATCATTTTCACCAGTAAAACGAAAGCCTTCAACACCGATCACTGAAACACAATGAGCTAACAAACAACAAGAAAACATACTCTAAATAATCCCACAAACATACCATAGAAACTGACTAAACTTGGAAATGTATTTTAGGTGCTAAAGCTATAAAAGACTAGGATAGACTAGTATTCTTATTTGCGATACGAAGACCAGGAAAATGATTTACGCGAAATCAAGGATTAAACATTATTTCACGCTTGCTGTCACAGAGAACGGTTCAAAAGACTGACCTGAAATCAGACAAAAGAGTTCGTTTTTAAGACATATAAGCATGCAATGAAATTATAATTAAAGTTATGTACTTATTTTGTAATCACGACTGATGCGGTTCATTTTGAGACATTATTAATATACCATATATTTTTTTATTTATTAGTTTGTTGATTTTACTGAAAATCATGTCTATATTATTCAGCCATATGAGTCGGGTTTGATGCTTTGAAGACGGAGACCGTTGATATAGAATGATTGAAGTCAGATTAAATTAACTGATTTTCTAAGGAGAAAAAGTCATTGCATACCTATATTGAATAATTGAGTGTGTGTGTGTGTGTGTTTGTGTGTGTATGTGTGTGTGACATTGGATAGGAACATACACACCTTCACATACCCAAAATAAATGGAATTATACAAGAACTAATTTGATAGTTATACCAGTAGGGACCGATATACCAATGCATACAAATATGACAAACTGGTTGAACTTGAGAGATAACTTTCTTTGTAGTGAAGCCGGTTGCCGCTAACTCTGATGAGGATAAGGGAGACCCGTGGCGACAGGTGACAATCTTGCGTAAGTATTCTCGATGTAATAATTCAGTTTCATTTCTTCTTTTTCATTTTTTTAAAAATCTTTATAATTAACTCTGAAATTGTTAAGTTCAGTACCCGGATAGGTTGAGCTATTTTAATATATATATATATATATATATATATATATATATATATATATATATATATATATATATATATATATATATATATATATAATTCTGATTAAATCTTTTGCACATAATAAATATCTTGAAAATATTGAAAATAACTCTTTTACTTATATAGAAAAATAAAACATGTTAAAACTGTTACCATATATGTTTAGTTTACATTATTTTTTTTTAAATAAAAGAGGTAACCAATGTATACAGAATTTGAATGTATATATGTGTTTAAAATATATCTACCATCGGCAATCACGTTTTAATCACATCCAACTACAAATATTATGAATCACATCTACAGTCGCCTAATTTACAAGCAGATTTGTGTGAATGCAAATCGAGTTGTTAGAAGTAACCAGTACAGCAAACTAGTACACCCTCTGATCTTGCCGGTACA
Organism: Potamilus streckersoni; assembly: GCA_016746295.1. NCBI lineage: Eukaryota > Metazoa > Mollusca > Bivalvia > Unionida > Unionidae > Potamilus > Potamilus streckersoni. The sequence goes on along the minus strand of JAEAOA010001069.1, from coordinate 1,745,477 downwards.
TAATGCGGCATGTCAGGCTCTATGATGTTTGTAGTGGGACTAGTCTTATAAGCGAGTACTATCGGTATAATTCTTGGAAAACGAATATAACTAGCGTTCAAAAGTAAAAACGTTGTCTTTTCTTAGTATTTAAAATCTTTAAATGGATTCACCTTCATCACTTGTCCAAATTAAAGTGAGTATTTCTAGCAAGGGTCATTTAAAGTAATTACATGTCCTTGTAATTTTGTATTTTTATTGCCTGCTATTGCTACTGGATTTTAGATTAATCAATGAAGACTAAGAGCATAACAGCTCTGTTATCTGCATTGCAATAATATATTTCGTATTGGCAGGTAAAGATCAAATGAATTAAATAATTAAATATATTTCCTTTAAATGCAATATATTAAAAAAGCACACGCACATACACGCACACACACACATGCACACACACACACACACATACATATATATATATATATATATATATATATATATATATATATATATATATATATATATATATATATATATATATATATATACAGAGAGAGAGAAAGGCAGACAAGATAGATAGATATATAGATAGATAGATAAATGGATGGATGGATGGACGCACAGACGGACGGACAGACAGACAGATATAGAGATAGATGTATAGTTAGAGAGACAGACAGGCAAACAGATATATATAGATATATATATATATATATATATATATATATATATATATATATATATATATATATATATATATATATATGGATAGATAGATAGATAGATAGATATATAGATAGATAGATAGATAGATAGATAGATAGATAGATAGATAGATGGATGGATAGATGGATGGATGGAGGGATGGATGGATGGATGGAGGGAGGGAGGGAGAGAGGGAGGGAAGGATGGATGGATGGATGGATAGACAGGCAGGTAGACAGACAGACAGACAGACAGACAGATAGATATATAGATAGATAGATAGATAGATAGATAGATAGATAGATAGATAGATAGATAGATAGATAGATAGATAGATAGATAGATAGATAGATAGATAGATAGATAGATGTCTGTGCAGTATACTTATAGCGCAAATTTTCATTGATCGCCATACCATTTAAAATTTTTGTAATATTTGTTCTGGATCATTCATTTCTGGTGTCATGTTTAGGCACGTTAATTAGTCATAATATACAAGTCAAGATATTATTGTACATTCCACACCTGAAAATTTATGAACTCATCTAAGTCAGACAGCTAATATCTGCTCTGATGGTAATGGTGATAAATTTGCTCCGATCAAATGGTGGTTCTGAACCTGTGTCCGTTAATTAGCACTTTCCTCAAAAAAGCAATTTCCGTCTTTTGACGGTAAAGGCGTTAATAACACGTAGGCAATATTAAATGTAACGCTCTGTGTGATAAATTATTCTAGGTTGGACAGTGTTTTCACCAGTATGCGCCCTTGTGCCATGTAGCATTGTAGGAATCAAAGTGGTGCATATTTCCAGCGTCAAAGGTCCGAATGATGTGTACAGTGTCCTTCTAAATCGTTTGTATTATTGTACTCTCAAAGCCATTTGTCCAAAAAGTCATCAAAACGATTTATCATAAATATCGGACGGCGCGATAATGCTCTCGTTTATCAAAATTATTTGTCCTTGCTTTTCTGGATCTCGGAGCATTTGAATCGTAGACTAAAGTTAAGGACTAGAACAAGGAAAAATGTTGCTACAAAGTCTTTAGGTGAATGAGGGTAATAGGTAGGTCATCTATGTGAAATCAATGCCGAGATACACCGATATTAATCCAAAACTAAAACGGTTGGCTCAAATAAACTGAAATAATTCATTCATTTTCAACTCTACGATTAGGAAGAGAAAATCCATGACTAAGTTTTGAGAAATTTCTAATGTTATTTTGGTTCTTTTCTGTATAATTTGTATCCTGAATGCAACTTGAGAAAATGTCACAAAAATATAGCATGAAAGTAGAATAAAAGTTTGAAATTAGTGCTTTATTATAAGGGATTAAATATAAATATTAATAATCACTTTGACGCAAAATATGTATTCATAGTAAATTATGAATTATTAGGCGAGATCTACTGAAAATGAGAAGAATCTCACTAATGCTTTAAAGAGAATTCTAAGGACATCTTTCTTTGTAACCCAAAACAAGATTTTAAAATAATTATGAATGTAACATACGCGGATTAGACGTTTTAGTTTTGGTACTTCTCATCTGCACGCTCCAGAATGTGAATATTGTCCATGCTAGGATTCTCACGGCATTTCCAACTGCCTCTGGTGAAAGCAGAAAGACGAAATGGAAGTTAGAGTAGAACTCAATTTTTATTGAAGAAAGAAAGTGTTAATTTTAGCCTTGCAAGTATATCTGCATTGTGTATTTAATTAATTAAAATAAAGAATACGGAAATAAATGTGATTAATACGGCACATCTTACAACTTGCTTAAACAAAACATTTAAAATGTTCAGTTTATGTTGTTCCCAAGGAAATCACGTCTTTGCTGACCTAAATGTCAAACAACATCATGAGTAGAGGTTTTAGCATTAAAACTTTGTATCTCTCATTTATTGTATTTTTATAATGTTCGAATTACTTACCCATATTTCGACATGATGGTCAGGTATTTCGAATATAAAATGCAGGTTTATTTATGTATCTGACTTGGATACATACTTTCAAAAGATATTATAAATGATGCAATAAAAATTGATTTAGCTTAAAAAAAATCCAAGAGTGCCAGACGGTATACATTTACTACAATTTTGAAGCTATGAATAGGTACAGTTGACAGTCGTAAAATACATGTAGTCCAAAAGGTGGGCATATGAATAGAACATGGTATATTTAATCTAATAGAATAAAAACGTCTCAACGGCGAGTATTTTGTATTTTGCATATTTTAAGTCTGAACTAATATCATTGTATTTGTAAAATAAGGATATTTTGAAAACCAATCTCTATCTAATTTACTTATTTTAGGTGTTGTGGTTGCGAACATATTTCTTGGACTGCTTATAATGGGACTCGTCATTTCCTTGGCTTATGTTTGTTACAGGTATATCATTGTGTGTGTGTGTGTGTGCGTGAGAGAGAGAGATGATTCTTTGCATGGATACTACTCAGACACATTGCTTAGTTTAATGACTATGTTAATTATTTGCTTTGTTTTCCTACTTATTTTAAACCAATATGGATGTTAAAGACATTCAACATAAATTATTAATATAAAATCATGTCCTTTACAAGTCGAATGTCACGATACATTTATTTATTTTCGTTAGTTGCGTTATTATTTATTATGACAATTTAAAGGGGTCTATCTTTTGAGTAAAACATTTACTATATTGATACGTACAAATGTTACAATGAAAGCTGGACATCTATAAAGTGGCTGTCAATTTTGTTTAAATTATGATTTCCATGGAATGTACAAATGCTATGTGTTTATTCCGTCAAATGAATACTGACTTTGATGAAAGCAATAAAAATTAAATGTAAGTGTGTACATGTGTTGGTATGGGTGTTATTCACTACAGTTTCTCAATAGACGTGTTGAAAGTCATATGAAGTATTCATAATCCATATTTGCTGATAGATTTCCTACGAATCATTACTAATAACATGGGTCAATTTTAAAGACAAATATTTATATCAATATGAATCGAAAACTCCTTATTAAAAGATATATTTTATGTTTATGTTATATTGTTCATTGTTTTAAAAATTATTTTCCTCACTGCCACATCGTGTATTAAAAGACTCGTATTCATAGTTTTTGGTCAGTATTTGCGGAACAAGATGTACAACAAACTCGCTTGTACAGTAAAAATAATTGTTTCGTTGGTCGTTGTTAAACCTTTACTAAAGTTTTCAGCAAGAAGTATGATGATGCATCATTTACACTTTATACACATTTGTATAAATACAAAAATATACTTATTGAAGGCAATACATGTGCTTCTTTAATTTTTTAGGTATAAAACGTATGGGAAAAATAAAGCAAATTTCCAATCACGCAGTGACACCAATTCATCTCTAGATGAAAAACATGGAACTCGACTAACGACCCTCTCGGACGAACTTCTGCAAGCCATTGAGTCCAGGCGCCGTGATGAAAACGAGGCTGAGCTTCGTTTCGAGGTCAAGACGGAGTCAAGTGCCGTGACAGACGAGACTTCATTCAAAACTAATGTCATGTATGAAAGGCCAGGGACATATGTTTTTCCAAACTACGATAGACACAGCCCATATTATGAACACGCTGGTATCTCCTCCTTTTTCCGGGAAGAAGGCGCCGATACAGATGTACATCCATATTCATATTACACTGGTACAAATCAAGATTATCCACAAAATGAAGTAAAAGAAATTGAAATGACTTCCTTAAAAGGATCTCCAGAGTCATGCGCTAAGACTTATGTTCCAGTCACGAACGATTACCAAGGAGGCCCTCTTCAAGACATTAGAAACAGTTTGCGTCACTATAAAATAAACAACGACGATTATGCATGTGTTATGAAACCTGCTAGGAATAAGACTGGAAGGGACACTAATGGGGGTAGCCATGTGCATCATCACACACGTCCTATAGCAAGTGTTAGTCCAGTGCCAGACCCACTTTGTTCAAAGCAAACCACCATACATTTGATTCCTCAACACGATTGTTTATTGCACAAAAATCTTCCACCTCCTCCCCAGCCATTGCCAGATTACAGTAAAGGAGGATCATCAATACAGCATAATGTACAACCAAGACATTACTTTAGTGGCCATGAATACAACGAACCATACTTTTGAAGAGACACACAAATAAACCTGGACAGAGAAGAGCTTACTTGACACTTTAATTCTCGTTGCACTCTAAGTTAAGCTGATTCCTAATTTAAAGATATTATGACAGTTCTCTGCATACGATAACGCACACATCATAGAGTTGAACGAACTAACGCTGTAAATTAATTCAGCAAAGGGTTACACGAGTTAACAAATGCTTCATTATTCTTACCTTACTTTATATCGCATTTCAGCTAAACCATCACCCAGTATATTGTGTATTGTATACTCCATTTTCATCAGATTTTGTAGAGTAATACCTTTGTTTTTCATTAGTAATTTCTATAAGAACATAATTATCATAACTTCGAGTAGATTGTCAAGTGCGCGATTTGTAGTTCACAAACCATGTGCTTCTAGCAGCACAGTGGGGAATATTTAAATGATCTGCTCTTTATATTATGGGGTTTACAAGCGCAATGTCGGATTTGAAAAGCAGTTATATTACACTATTTTGTAAGAGTAATGCGTGCATGAAATATTTATTGTTAAATAGAGTCTGTACGGAATAGAATATTCATCACAATATTTGAGTAATCCACTTCATAATAGTGGTCAGTATGTTCCGCCAATGCAGACATAAATACTACCTACCGTATATGATGGCTTGCAAGCCGTGTGTATCTGCAAGGGAAATAGAGAACTGTTTTCGCAACATATCAGGGTCTATGTTGTTGACTTCACTGATTAGGCCTAGCAAACTTCCGTGACCTTGAACCTGCTGGCAATTTGCGAAAACAGGTATGGATATATTCAGCATGATATTTTGTAAAGGTTTTATACTAGCATATATGCTACATGGAAGTTCCTGTGTTACATTTGCAGCAAAATTTGCATTTAAGGGACACCTGTAATTTGATTAATTTAATAGAGGCAATACATTCACAAAATCAATATCGATTATTCAAAGTCACCGGCTTGCTAATGAACCTCATACAGTGATGGTGTTAATTAATTTGCTTGCAAAATTTTATTTCACCCATAACGTTTGAGTCTTTCATATTTGCTATTGTACAACAATATCGAAGATTTGCTTTATAAATATTGACATATTTCAAATTTCATTGTTCTGATATTCTATGTTTTACATCTATAATTATGTTCCCATTTATTGCTAATAATCGGTATTAGTTTATTTGACAAATTACTCATATAGCGATGTTCTCATTTATTACTAATAATATCTATTAATGTATTTAACAAATTATCACGTGAATAGTTATTTCTTAATGCATGAACAGAATACACACACGCACACACCCACACACACACACACACACACACACACACATATATATATATATATATATATATATATATATATATATATATATATATATATATATATATATATATATATATATATATATATATATATATATAATAAATCGAATTCTGGAGCAGACTACAGTAGTGTTGACACAAAAATTTTAATTATATATGCTTGTTTACTTTCAACCCACCACATCTCTTTTCATTTCCCAAATTTCAAATATTAAATTTAACCTTGCACCTGTCTTAAAAATAAAACTATATTTTGATGGTATTGTCTCAACTGCTATTTTTAAAGATGTCGATGACTTAGGGAAGTAGCTCTCCTTTATGTTTCTGTTGCTTTCGTTGCAAACAATAACACTACAATCAATAGGATAAGTAGGTCAAGTTGTCATCAGACTTAAAATATCTTGACTTTCATATATATGTTCGATTCGGACGCTATTGGTTTTATATCTCACTGATCATTATCATTTAAACCTTAAATTGTCCAATAGTAGGTATTAGTGTAGGGAATACTGAAATAACGAACGTATTATAAATTTATTCATACATTCGTTACTTAAAGTTATAAATACTTATTAGTATATTATTTTAAAAAATTGAACTATTTTCCGTTACTGATAAATGATCAATAAGCGTCAAAACAGAGTGTAACATAAACAAAGTTTTACAATTTCAAGAGTTTCCACCCTTTGTCTTTGCTATAAATCTACTAGGAAACTAATATTCAACGTTCACGTGCCGTCTCAGACACAACTATTATTAAGACAGGAAATCGATTTAACATGTCATCGTTACCATCACGTCGTGTGCGTCTACTTGTCAATTATTGCCGGCCGCCGGAAATAAAAGTAAATTATTATCGGCTACTTTGTTTCGTGAAATTGATCGAACCGAAAATACACATCTCGTCTGCCAGAGTGGGAACAACGCATTATTTGAATGTTATCTTACAGAAAGCAATCTGTTTTTGGAAGTTAATCAGGCGAACTAATAGGTTGAAACGGCAGTCTCAAATGATCCATTTTCTCTAACTCAAAGAAGAGAAATTGTTTAGCATTGAAATGTTTTATAGACAAAGTTATGGGTTGAAGGTGAGGTAGTCTTATATAAAGCGTATACATGTTTGAACAAGATTCCATATTAAATATTCCCACTATTGTAGGTTCCTATCTGTAGGTTTCAAATGAAACATTAACAAAACAAAACAAGACTTGTTACGTGCAGATATTAGCTCGTTACTTTTAGACGATTATTTTAGTGCAATAAGAGAGAGAGAGAGAGAGAGAGAGAGAGAGAGAGAGAGAGAGAGAGAGAGAGAGAGAGAGAGAGAGAGACCCGATTGACTACTTGGCATTTCTGCAATACAAAATTATACGTGACGGTCCAGTAATTTACAGAAAAATCATATAGACTTTTCGAGTCGATCTTTTTCTCATTGAAATGAAACCGTACTCTATTATTATCACAATGGCTATTTCTATTTCCGAAGGAAAGGACCAGTAGTTACAAATGGTACTATTTTTGATTCATTATTTTATCTTCATGCAAGGTTAATGCTTGAACCTAGTGTTTTGTATCAGAACGGGTTATGAAATTAAGTCTTTGTAGTTATGACAATAGCAGCAACAGCAACAGAGGCACAAATTCTTGTTTGACACGTAGCAGGAAAACCATAAATTTTCAAACATGATAATTTAGTTCAAAATCTACACATTGTGGAATAGTAGTTTGGGCCAGTATTCGTAAGATCAATATGTCAAGTCAGACCTATATAGTTTTTATAAATGATCAAATAGGTTTCAAAACCTGGCCTAATCTGGTGAACGAACGTTTGGATATAAAAATGTATAATTGTTTTCTACATATACTCTCTTGATTTATAGACGAAGAAGCCATCGCCTTATTCCCCACAAAATATATGTTGGAAAACTGCATTTCAAAATTTGTGCAACCCCACCAATATTTCGGCACGTGCGGTGTCAACATTAAAGTATAATGTCAACATAATGGGTTCTGCACACGTTCAAAAAACTTGAAACAATATATTAACTTGTAACCAATGCAAAGTTCATCAGATGTTTAATTGTACCTGGTCGTAACTGAAAGATAGTGGTTAGCTTATTACTTCTATAATTGATTGCGTATTGCAGTGTTACATGTTTATGCTCGTAAAAAGTAACAAAGAACAGTGTGAAGCCAAAAGGCTTTCCAAATTTAACAAAATTAATTTATTCGCCTAGAAAACAAGGTAAACATATGAGAAAAGGACTTACGGGTTGTGAATCTAATCCAAAATGAATCCTAGAATAAATAATATATGGTATCACTAAAAATGTTTTAAATGAATCAAAGTTCTAATGCCGATGAAGTTCCAAGATAGAAGGTTCGGACGTCTTCTATATACTGTTTTGTGCTATTTTTCAACAGTTCCTTGTAGAATTTTTATTAATCAAATACAAAATTCTGGCTTTAGAATTCCGAATAATTTCCAATAAATTTATTAGTCTAAAAGTTTTGACGAGCACCAGATATTTCTAGGAAAAATGAATTATTTTAAATACAAATTTCAATTCAATTTGAGCTGTGAAGGTATATGCTATGAATACCTATTTCACTATAAAACTTCAGTTTTAGTCCCAGCTATAACGCAATTTAGACGTCAATTTTCACGTCATAACTTTGTCCTAGCGGCGCAAAAAGAACCCTACAAATTAATTATCACGTTTTCTAGTATAGCCTTAGCTAAAAATCTATAATTCTCACACTGGAAATGAAATTTCGAAAAACAGTTTACTCAAAAAAACATGGAGACCAAGTATGATCTTAATGACAACCAACGATTTTCACTATGTATTTACCAAATCTGAATCAATTTCAGGAATTAGGTCAGCTAAAAGTAGAATGTAGCAACACTTGTTATTTACTAGAACTGAACTAATTAACCGGAAAAATGTAAAATCCATTGAATAAAGTTATCATAAAATAAAATAAATAAAAAATTAAAACTAACACGCAAGTAATTAAATAGCATATACGTAATTGTTGTTAATGGGGCATTTATAGCATTTCAATCAATGACAATAATTACATATTGCAAAATAGGTCAAACACTACTTTCGTCACTGGAACTTTCCAATCATCTCACGTTTAAATCATATATTCAAGCACCATCTGCATGTGTTCTGCTTTCGTGTAGAATTCATTTCTTAAACTCGAATGATTTGTGATAAAAGATCAGGTGAATGCAAGGAGTAACTAACACAAAAGGTTCTTTAAGAGAAGAAACAAAAACAGATACAGAACGAAACTCTTTAACGAATAAATTCTCTTTTGTAACGTACGCTCAAATGTATCATATGTAAAACAACTTTGGACATACTGGTATTATAGCAAATGTTCTGAAGTCTAAATGGCGTGAGCAAGTAAATTCAAATTGTGCTAAGAAACGTAAGGATCTCATGGAATAGATCACTTAACATCACTTCAAATGGAACCACAGAGTCAGATTACATATACATATATAAAAATAACAATCATATATCGGAGGCATGAACGTTCTGATTTAAGCTGCATGAGTGAGTAAGCTTTGGCACCAACATAACATTGGTGCTATAGCGAGAATGCAATCCATCTTCTGACATGAATAACACCTGCTTTTCAATAGGATAGCGAGCCAGTACTCTTCAGAAAGAGAACTTTTCGAAATAATCCCTATTCTAAATGACCTAACTTTGGGTGGCAGCGTATAGTTTCGTAAATTGGCCCCTGTCAAATTTCTTCACAAAAGGATATGATGTGACATTTTAAATCGTACAATGTTTTGCAGAATTATCACATAAGAAGAAAGCTCGTGTTTGCACTGTGAGCATCACATGCTGTGAAAAATTTCATTCGGATTCTTTTTCTATGAACTACTATTTATTTCTTTGGTCAAATAAACAATATTATTATGCCTTGTTATAATATAGCTATCAAGAAATGTGGACCATTTTTACCTTAGTGATGCAATGTATGTTTTATCATTATTATAATAATTCCGGCGAATGAGGCATCAATTTGTGCAAAACAATCGTCTTTTGTACCCTTATAACTGAGCCTGACATCTTTTCGAGCCCCTTGGATGGCGCTATACAGTTCCGTATTTAGCATGGTTTTAGAATTTTAAAGAAAAAGAATTTCCACGGGTTTCCTCACTAGTTATACAGGCTATTTAAAAAAGACTTTGTATATCTTAGGTATGTTCAAAGAACATTTGCTTTCCTTTATATGATTGATGGGTGTAATATTGTTTATAAAGCTTGGCCATCCTTCAGATGTGTACATTTCAAAATAGTGCTAGCTCTACTTGTTCATTTTCACTTCCCGAAATTCAGAGGTAAATTGGAAAAAAGGAGGCGATAACTTTTTACATTTTATGTATGTGGTAATTCTTTCATAGCACTTATAGAAAATGATATTGTCTAATTAGGCAAAATAAATTTTCCCTATTTTAATATTTGCCAATATTTGTTCTTTAGACAAATTCAGATAGACTTTTGGAGCACAAGGGAGCAGTCTTTTAAGTTAGCAGTGTGCTAAGATCATTAATATTTTCCAAAAGTATTATGTGCAAAGAAATTTCAGCCACATTAAATGAAAGTAACATATAGGCATGCACACATTCTCTACACAGAGTATTTTTCAAATGCAAATAACTTCACCTTACATACATCACTCTCTCAAAAGTTCATAAGAACTGGTGAGTGCCATCTTATCATGCTGCCAACTTAGAGCAATCCGAGTTGTGACGATTCAGGACGCAAACCAAATGATGTATATTGGATTACACATCCAAAGACACATGGAAAGTCGTGCTGACCTTTACTTCTAAATCTAGCCTGTCAGATTCAATTCATATATATATATATATATATATATATATATATATATATATATATATATATATATATATATATATATATATATATATATATATATAATATAATTTGATTTATGTGCTTCATCATTTAATTTGGACGATTAAATATCCGTATTCCTTGATATCTCTTTTGACCGTTGTTTTATTTGTGAATATATTTATTCTAATATCTCCCGTAAAAGACTTAAAAAAATAACAAAACAAACCAAAACACGACACATATCGGTCCTACACGAAAATTAATATATTTACAATGTCGGTAGTTTTTATTGGTCAGAAACGATGAAATAGGCAGATTGGAGATATGCCATTCAACCAATGGGCTAGATTTGTTTTCCGATTTGAACCGATTCAAAGGATATCACATTTTATCAAAGACGCTTTGATGTGCGGTTGCCTTTGAACATTTTATCTCATGGAAGAATTTTGCGTTCTTTGCTAGATAAGTACCGTTTTTAGCTGCAATAGTTCTATTCATATATGGAACGAATTATTCCTACTTACCCATTCAATTATATTTTTTTTTATCTCAAACTTGATTGTATTATTTGCAATAAAAATATCATAGGTAAAGACAAAATCAATAACACAGCGTTGTTTTCCATCAATTAGAGATGATCAGTGAATCACAGAGAATAAATTTATCAATTCTTTATTTAATATCAAAATTTAAATTTTGTGAAATTTTGAATTGATACCTAATGTGATATAAATACTTATTTGGATGTGTTTTTCATTGCATGTACAAATCAAGATAAGTTTCTGTAGAGTATATTTTACTTTACTTGCATTCAGCTTCCAGATTGTTTCTAGTTTTTCTCAAACCTGATTTGTTCCAGAAAATTTAATGATTACATTTACTAGCTACCATACATTAACTACCATTTTTCGCGTGTTTACTTGCTGTACATTTCGCAATGAGAACACCAAGAAGGGAGACCCGAGTAAATTAAATCATGATTTGTAGCCAGTAAGCTTGTCAATGTGCCCATCTAATATTATTACTGAGCATGAAGGAATGTCTGCTGAAATCATGGCTAAGGTTTCTTTCTTCGTGTACAGAAACAAAACGTGTAAGGATAATTTATAATTATTTTTTTCTAAACGAGATATCGTGGTTAGTTTATACGTGCGTTATGCCCTGTTATTGTAATTCAGGTTGACAAGGAAATGCGATAGCCAACACGCTGATCAATAACGTCATTACGTTATCAAAGTATTCCAAGACTAACAATATTAAAGCACCACTTGTCAGGTCTGTGAGAAAGACATTTCTCTAAATGATTAACTTGGAGACTGTATACCTCTTCTTAATTGATGTGCAACCGTCATGATTGGCTTTATACTTACAAAGTTAGATATCAAGGTATCTTGGTTTTACTGAGCATATTTATTTCTATGTGTTAAATCCTTCTGTATTGCATGATTATATTGCATATTGTTTACTAGCTGTAAGAAATAGTGACGCAAGTGTATGGGTTTCCACGCGATAATTTTTATTCTTCAATATTTGGCGATGAAGAGATGTATAATATACACAATTTCAGATATAGTGTCCTTCGACCAATGCCAGATTGTAGTGAAGTTTTATTTCAGGCAATTGTCATATAGATTCATTCTTTTTTAAATACCTAATGGTATAATGGTATCTTTTATCATTTTTATTTCAAAATTAAGTCTCTTAAAACTTCATAAAGTCTTTTATCGCTCTTTCATTTCGATATATCAGAACTTTGCCGTGCATTGTTCGTTTAAGAATCATTACTTAGTTTTAGAACTCTTGCAGTTATAATGACCTACTTTTGAGACGTAATCATATCATGACAAATGTCATTAATTTGAACAATTGCAGTTCGACTTTACATTTTTGAAAGTTTCGTTGCATTGGCACTATGTAGAGAATTGTGTGCTTAGGTGCCATGAAACACTATTAAATAAATAACAAACATGCCCGAGTATCATAGAATGATCATGCCGTTCAAAAGAGCCACAAGGGAAACTAATGCAATGTCATACTTTCTGTTCAAGTACACACGATAAGACTGGTGTATAGACAATACATCATAGTGATTTCGATATTAAGATATATGACGTGATCCATTTCCATAATGAACATCAGTACCTCTAATTATCATGACAATCAAGAGAGTAAAGGTTGTCCATAAGTGAAATTAGGTATCCAGCATATATGTTGTTTTCCACACTAATCTGGGAGCAAAATGACCTGTAGAAACTTCGGACACAAGTATTCATTCACTTTGACACATTTAAAGAGTTTGCATCAGATGTCATCTTTTAGGAAGACGTTAATTACTTTGTTATAATATGTTGGACGAATTACAAAAGAATGTATCAGGCTGAAAATCAAGATCGTTTGCAACGTTTAATCGATCACGCTAATTGAAATTCCAAGCATAAATTTAGTTTAGCAGACATGTGGAAATAACGACTTCCAAAATCAAATATAAGAATGAGAGTGCTTTACAGTCCAATGACGAGTTTGACTTCAAATGACATCTCGAATGGAAACGCTGATATCGTGCATGTAGTCATGTGAGGTAAGATTCGCCTTCATAGGGTAACGTTCGATTGAGACTTCACCATTAAAGTACCGTACCTTACAACTAACACCGAATACAGAAAAGGTAGATTCGAAGGGATCAGAAAATTTTCACCAAAGACCATGTCTTCGCTAAAAACGTTTTATACACAGAAGATACCATGGTGATGTTATGCCCTACGACACAATTATATCAGCTCCTTGCAAGACCTTGGCAAACTCACGAAGTCACATCATCTCTTTACCAATCTGCACTTCACATCATGAACTAACCTGAAACCGATAGTAACGGAACCTACATCACCATGATAAAATGAATTATGTATGAGAGAAGAATACACGTTTTGTGATTTTGCCAGACGATGATAAACGTTGAAAGGAAATGATAACACTGTATGGAAATATTGTACTATTGCAGAATTTGCTTATATAGAATAAGAAAACATACAACAACATTTGAGTTATCACGTGAAAATGAAGCTACAAACGAAAGTAAAGAAGCGTTTCACTGCGCATACTTACTCGATCCACAGTGCTAAAAGTCTATCCTCTTTATAATCATCCTCATCATCATCTTCGTCGTCGTCTTCATGGATACTTTTAAATAGTTCAGTCAGAACGTTCATTGTAGCTGCATCCACATTATTGTCTGGATTGAAGTGAAACATAAATAACAAAATTAAATTATATCGTATGCTTCAACCCAGTCATCTGAATGGTGTAATAAGAACGTTGCAGCGAAAGTATTCAAAAGGACGTTAAGACAAACATTATATATGACTTGATATGCCACGACTACAAAGGAGTAAGAAAGTATATTAGTCAAAGAAGTAAAGAATTAGAGAATTGCAAAGTGCTAACTGAATAATCAGTTCCACGGGACGATATCGCCATGAGCTTAGAGCAACATGTTGTATATGTGTGGTGTGTATGCTAGTTACTGTGGTGTTTTATTCGCCTATCTACTGCTCACTTTGGACCATTATTGTAAACATCATAAAGAGGCATGACTTCAATAACGACACAAGCATTTTCCGTGTATTGTAAAATACATATACTCCAAATTTTGCTATTGGGGAAGGATACAAATTTACTAACTTACGAAGAAACCATTCGTTGCGCACAACTGGAAGAGTCTTGAATTCGAAACGTAGATCATGCTAGAGGGCTACTACACAGTGTGTGCATGTGTTTGTGTGTGTGTGTGTGTGTGCGCGCTAAATGACATAACTACCACCAATCACTACAACTACCATAACATCGTATATAGACCGTGCTTCGACATAAAATAAAAACAGAAATAAGTTTTCTTCCGCGCTTGCTCTTGTGTTGTCTGTTTTAAAGCTAATACAATCTTTTAGTATCCTCTGTAAGGGATTCCATGTGGCATGTTTATTATGACTTTAATTATAGAACATGTTCCTCACAATGACGCCTAAATTAGTTAATCTTATCTGCTATCTAGTAAACTATGATTACATGCTTGGTGATAATGAAGAAGAAATCAAAGCTTAATTAACAGAAAATATTATTGCAACGCCAGTATAATTTACATTGTGCAAACTTAAATCCGATAAAGGGAAAGCGCATCACAAGTCTGAAGACAATTTATTTCATGTGGTACAAACGTGTCTGATACACATTTTAGGTACATTGATTAGTTCAGCAATTGCTATTTCCATACATCAATTCTGAAATGATATACACACATCTGCCATACATTTCTATGTATTTGAAAACCACTACTTCTAATTATTTCATATTTCATACGGACGTTTCAAGATTGGAGACACCATGATGACCCGTCGATTAGCGTCCTTATCGTTTCCATAACTTTTAAGCCTTTAAAAATCATCATGCACTTACATATTCACTCCACCACTCACTCAATTCTCAGTCATTATTGATACCGTGGTTCAGTACATCAATACATCTAATCTAACAGCATAAATTTTGCGCATTATTTGTAATCAGATGCAAGATGCACATGCGCATTTACCATACAAATTGCTTTGCCTTTAAAGAAATTTCCAAACAAAACCAAACACTAGACAGATATAAAGTAGAATTGAAATAATGAAAATAAACATCAATAAGCCTTTATACTGAAAACGGGTTGAAGACATTTATTCGAGGAGTTATTTTATTTATTGGTGTCAGTGGTAGGATTCAAATGTAGCACCAATACGAGCACAAACACAACGATGAAGAAGATAAAATCAGAGTTGATGATTCAACCATAAGCTATAAAATCCTGGCTAGAGACCCAAATGAAAACAAATATGATAAAACTCGCAACAGTTATTAGGTACATGAAGGTCACAAATCGACCACAATGCGCGGGACAAGCTAGTTTGAACGAACACGTACGCACAGAAACCTCTATAAACAGTCACTATAGTAGTAACACCCTCACAGTCCCGTCACCTCTATCCATATCCAGTTATTCCTTTTGGATGATATGATTTAATTCTGAATTATATAAAAGTGTATCCCAGTCTGTTAAGGCCGTTTTCAAAATTGACATCAATTTCTAAAGCATAATACACTTTTTCATCAAGCTCTTCATCTGCGGATGTTATTGCTTCTACTGCTGACAAAACTTAATACGAAAAGAACGAATATATTACAAATATTTTGCCTATCGGTCGAAACAAGAATTCACTGGATTAAATATACCTTGCACATCTTACAGCTTCCAAGGTCAACCATAGGCAATGTGAAGAATACAAGACAGTTTATATGAAGAGACATTTTGACACATTTGAATAAGTCACTTTTATAATATGTCATCCGCAAAGATCCCATAGCAATGTCGTCTTTATCTTTTCTAAAAGACTATTGACATAAGGAATAGTATAATACCCATTCTCTTAGCGAAACACTGGGTTGTCAGTGCTAGCCAAAGTTTCATCACAGATGCTGAAGCAGATTGCTGAAAATTAAAACCCCGATATTCTCTATAAACATTCTTTAATTAATAAAGATGCAGAAACAGCGATTGACATGATATTGTCACGTTCTGCAAAACATGGTGAGAGCAATATTAAATCACCATCTTCTCCAAACGAAATAAACAAACAATACAAAATTAATTTATCTTCAGATGATGACATCTGAATGTTTTCTTGAGAATAATATCCAATTTTAGCAGCGATAACAAGTCTTATTTGATGTTAAGTTATTAATTCGACTTTGGTTGAAAGGAAACGTTCAGTTTAATCTTGACACATAATACTTATAAGACGTTACTCCATTGAATAACAATATTAAAATTTGATCCATTACAAAACGTTAATGCACTTTCAACGTTCATTAATTTGCAACGACATGAACTATTACTGAAGCTTCTGCAAACATTTCACCAGAATGTTTCAAATTAAAAAAACAAACCAACTATGTGTGACTTTAATAATAAAACACAAACAAAACAAATAAAGAAAGCAACATAAAAAAGCAAAAAATAAAAAAGCAGTAGATAAGGCGTCGGTGAGGAAAACCAAATTCACTTCCACGTTCACATAGTTTTCTTTTTAAATCAATTCATTATAAATTCATTATAACTGCATTTGGAATGACTCATTTCTTAAGAAAGTGAAACACCTTTTCTTATAAGCATTTCTATAAATCATTCTTATCAATCATCCTCACATATCATAAGACGAACAAGAACTTTATGTTGTTGAACGAAATTCGATTCTCTGATCCAATCTGGTTGACTTATAAACCATTCCATAATATACAGTTGCACATTTTGAACATGTATGATGACGTACATTTTTCTTAGGGATCAATGAAACCAACGTGACCTAAATATACAATGTCAGTAGTATAGTGGGGTAGTATAGCGTTATCGTTAAAAATTAGCCTGTGCCACTTTGGCGACAAATGCCACAGCCTTGCCTTTATAGCGACAAGGGCAATTTTGTATTAGCATTCATTGGGCCTGTATAGCGACAAGAGGAACGGTACATGTCGCATGACGTCAGGGTACTGGACACTTGGCAACAGTGTAGCAAGGAGCTGACCAAGTTGACTTAAATACACGCAGCGACCATCACAACTTTAAGGAGGACATACATACATGGATTGATTGATCAGGATTATAGTATCTTTGCTCGTTTGAAGCAAAGCATTTTTTGCCTGCTCTTAAGAAAGCTTCCTTGGGGTTTTGTTTGTCAATCAGGACATTTTGGAGAAATTCAATGTGGCATCTTTGATGGCGTGCAATCTCCGAGTCACCATCGGTTTCAACGCGGGGACCATGGCACGATAGGCCGATTTGAGCATATCCCAATAACAATGTTCTCGTTTCGAGCGTCTCGTCGGTACACAGAATACATGACTGATAAGAAGTGTTTAGAATAATATTTTTCGAAAATAAATTTTCCCAGTGACTTTTCTTTGGTGATTGAAATGTTGTGTCCCAGATCAGCTTTTATAGTAATGTTGACAGTGTTAAAATACGACTTACTTACCGGTAAATAGTACAAATTCACGGTGAACTTGATTGGTCTCTGCGCCTTCTTGGTCAGCAACTACGGTAGAATCTAGTTTCAAAGTTATGACACGCACTAATGGTACGGAGGTGTGTCCCACGACGTTGTAGTCCACAACACAAAGATCAAATTCAGTCTTTGATTCATTTCTACAGGAAATCGAAAAGTTTTCCCAAATTCCATGTTATTGCCTATGGTTGGTATTCCGTCAAGGGCAAAATTTGTGTCTCTACCCAAAATATCATACAATCCACGACAAAATGTAATGGACAATATTTTAGGCTCTGAAAATTTCTTCAGGAGGCGATGACATATGGTGTAGCAGCTAATGTCGACTTTTTATTGGCTTTCACCAAGGCTTTCTCAAACATGACATTGAACCTGTTAGCAATGGTGTTGATCACTAAAATAATACGCCGCAAGAATTTTCAACTCATAAGTTAATGATTGTTGAATGTTCATACCTTCCTTTTCATCGGAAGATCTAGGTATACCACTATCAAAGCGATCAGTCATGAATTTTTGCACGTCAAGATTATTAACTTGTACCGTAAAGTGGTTTGTTTTGATTTGTTTAGGGTAATTCATTTCCACCAAAGTCACTTACCAATGGGCTTCATGATCCAAATGAATGGCCTGAGGTAATATTGCCGTGAAACAGCACAAAGTGTGTTTGGGTAACACCTTCATGGAATTGTCAATGGGTAACGATAAGTAAAATTGCTTTTTCATTATTCCATTGTTTTAGTGTCCGAGGTGTCACTGGAAATCATAGTAGTGTCTAAAAGATGATGATTAGAATGACTGTTGGACTCCCGTTGTTGTTGTTGTTGTTTCAGTTAGAGGAATGTTTTAGGGACGGATTGGGAAGAAGGTAACCAATGCAACTGCTTAGTAAAATAGTCCACAATTGTTTGAATCCGTGTTGCAAACTCAAATTAGCAATAGCAGCATCAATTACATAATGCAGCACAAAGATTTGTCAAGAAAAGACGATTTGCGTTTTAGGCACACGTTCAACACACCCAACCTACAAGGGTTGCTTTTGTAGATCTTGCAGAGCAGAACAGGGGAAATAAGATATCACTGTAGGAGTTGAGGCTATGTTAAAAGACACGATGGTAACTCCGTTTTATAGTCAATGATTTGAGAAGCGTCAATTTGAGAGTCAAAACTTGACTGATATACTTTTCGATCTATTTTGACTTCTTTGACACGGCGTTTTCCCACTTTTCGTGTTCTTTGATCAAAAATGCTTTTTATCTCGTACACGTCGTCTTCCTTTTTTGTCATACATTGTAACTCATGTAAGTACATCGTTCTTTTTAACACTTCTCTGTTCATGTCTTTAAATATATAGAAGGGGAGATAGCGACCACGCACTCGTTCAGTGACACGAAACAATTCGGTTTTCCAATTGGGTAAGTAACCTTAGTCGAAAGAACTTTTGGTTTTGCCAATGCGTACCCAGTCTCGTGTGGCTATCATTCCAACTATCTTGCGGACAGTGACTGACCGGGACGTATTAAAGAGGCGCTCGATGACGGTCACTTCGTTTTCGGGAGGCAATTCTTCAGGGGTACTTCCATTGCTACGATGGTAAGATTGGTTGTACTATTGAACGAGGTGTAGCAAGACGTCGATGTACTTGAGAGTGTGTTGATGCGTAAAATATTTCCACATGCGTTCTTTCAAGGTGCATTGAAAACTTTCCACGATGCTGGCTTTGGTTTCCGGATTCTTTGTGGTAAAAACAATGAATATCACGTTTCTTCAATTCTTTTTGGAAAGCTTGGTTTAGACATTCGGTATCTTTAACGGTTTGCCATCGAAGAGGGTGAGGACCACTTTATTTCATCACCAGTTTCAGGGCTCGCACTAATTCACAGCTCGATTTGGAAGTCAAGGGAACAACCTAAGCAGAAGACGTTGATGACACAAAACAAATATTTATAGCCAAGATTGTAGGTGACCAAATGAGAGACATTGACTAAATCCGCTTTCCACTTTTGATCGATGCTTTCCGCTTGGATGCGCAGTTTATAAAATTTTCGTCGAATGGGTTTGTATAATGTTTTACGTGGCTTGTTCTTGTAACCATCGTTGCACTTGTGGTAAACGGACACTTTTCAGTTTCGTTTTGGCAGCATGGTACAATTTCTGAACTTCTCCGTAACTGACAGGATGTGATGGTTCGTAGTAAATGCTGGCTAAGACCTTCTCCATTTTTTTAATAAGTGATCCAATTTTCAGTTATGATACGCTTGTCTTTCTGTGTTATTTTCTTGGTTTATAATGCTTTGCATGACCGACGAGCAAAAGGTGTCGAGGAGTAAAATGACGGAACAGGGTTAATCGGTTTCTTGTTTCACTTGTGGTGTCTCGCCTTTCTTTTTCTCTTCTGTCAAAGAAGGGATAGCCATCATCTTTTAAGCCAACCAATTTTGGATGTTAGTAGTGTTGTTAACTTGCGTACTATTCCTGGTTGAGTTTGAAATTCTTCTTCTTTTCTTTCTTGACCACTGAGGTTAGTGGATGTTGTGTTTGACTTTTCATGAAGGTTTTCAAATCCTTCAGAGTGGGTGGAGCCGTTTCGTCTAAAGTTTTTTGGTGAAAGAGTGGCAGTCGTTGCAACAATAAACTGTCCCGTTGAGATTTTTCCGTTTCGTACATATCGCTGCGATTCATCAACGTTCTGCAACTGGGATATCTCAGTAAAATGAGGATTGGGAGGTAATCACGGGATCCGTTGTTCTTGACATCGATGGTATTCCATCCATCGTTTGTAAGAGACTATAATCAGTTTTAGTGCTTCCATCATATTTCAAGATTCACGCCTGAGATCATTGACTTCAATATCCTCCTTTTATCATCTTGGTCAATATTATTTTGCTCCAAACCTTTTTCCCATCATTAATCCAAATACTCCTTTCATCAACATCTGTAAAATTAGCAGAATTTATCCTCGTTGCATCAACATCTTTTTCTTTTGGCGAATTTGAATTTGCTTTTTGCGAAGAACGTGTCGTTGTTTGACTAAGAATTTTTTTCAAGTTATTCAGACAACATTCTCACACGCTATCGATTATGTCTTTGGATGCAATTTGAATGAGTATTTACGCATGGACAGAGGAGCTTTGATTAGGACGGACAACATGTCCCATGTTTGGTTAAACGAGGAGGGTGTCCCTTTTTTCATTATTGAACAGAAGAACAATTGTGTGCACTTTTTTGGTGGGGCCATCTTTAGGCGCTCATGAGCACATACACACTGATTCGTATGGTTAACTGTAGGTCTTTTTATATTGGAATACGTCGACACGGATTGTCTTTACGTCGTATCAACTTGATGTCAGGCACCACACGTCGTGGAAGAGATCGCAAGGGACTAGATCGATCCAATTCTTGATTGGACAAATCTTGTAAACTTTGTAATGCGTTTGATCTCTCTTGGACTTTGAATTTTTGGGCAATTACTTTGTGTACAGCGGCCACTGCTGCTAAAGAGGATATCAGTATCACCGCTGGAGGAGACGTTTCTGGAAACGCTCTCTTTTGGGTAGAAACTGTTTTCTGTGGGCTTTTATTTTTCATTTTCTGAGGTGGTGACGTACTCTTGTCCCTGTTTTGATGCAGATCCTTACATATATCAAGACCTCATCTTGATCGTTTTGAATCTCCTTCAATGTCGCAGTCGCCTGGCTGAGCCCTATACTTCTGCCGTGTTGGGTTCAAATTGATATTCCTTGACAGATAAGTAATGCTAACAACTCAGAGCTTTATCTGCTCATTGAAGGCCAATAAACATAAGCTTTTGCAGAAAAACATTTCGTCCTAAAAGTCGAATGGGTCAGAAGAGTGTGATTATAATGGCGGAGTCGTAATACTTAGCATCATACAAGTGTGGAAGGACCGCAAATAAGTAAGTTTGAGTATAAACAAATTGCGAAAAATACCCTTTGGTAGTTTATTTAAGACAGAAAAGTTTTGGTGTTTGCTGAGACAAATAACCTATGTAATCTTTATGCTCTACATATATTTTTAATATGGCTGAATTAGGCTCCGTTCTTGGCGCAGTGTCTTGTTCGCAATAGTATTTCAGAACAAATTTTCACCGTATCCCAATAAATTATAAGCAACAACTCCAGTAGAGCGAAAGCATTTTCTGTAAAGATGAATGTCCTCTTCGCTTCGCGTATCGTGAATAAGGTCTAGGATCCATCGAACAAATATAGGATAGGTGTTGGGTCTTCGAAAAATTTTTGGGTCTCCTGAAATCCTACCAATGTAACGACAATGGAAAATATGGGTTCTAGGATTCACTTCTCACAAGAAAGATAAGCGACGCTTAGAAGGAAAGGGAATAAGAATGGCAGCACCTCTTGAGCATACATTTTGATTGTGTAGCATGGAGCTAATGCGTTTTGATGTTGGTACGTTTCATGAATGCAACAGTTAGAAGATTTGGATAGGCCTGCCTATTGTAAAAAGGAGTTTTGCTTCTTTTCGTTGTTTGGGTCGGTCCAATTTTCCAGTGATTTTCCTGGCTCTTTGCCACTTTGCGGTGTCGTTCTTGTCCGAATACACTCATCCCATGACGATTAGACTGCTAAACATACATAGGCTCTGGTGTTGCTATCCTGGACGATGCTGTTTCATTTGTTACTTTGAATTTCGTAAACCAGTAGTACTTACCTGCATCCGCTCCCTTTAGGAAGGGAAACGTGCGTCAAATCATGTATAGCTTTGTCATCGGAGATGTGAAACCAGTTGTTGGATTATTGGAATTACTGAATGTTGTAAAATACTTTGGAGGGTACTAGGTCTGTTTTTGTACTAATCCTGATACAGATAAAGGACTTGCAGAAGTCCTAATGAAAGGAAAGTCTCAAGCGTTCGTCTTCTTTTGCTTGTCGTTTCAGTGTCTGTGAAAAGGAATCCCATACATTGGTGATGAAGCTTTCTACTTTTAGGGAATTAGTAGAACTAACAACTCTTTCAATTAAAATTTAGAGAGAGGCATATAAAATATACTTCAGAGCAGATGACGTATTACTCCTTTTCTCAAGAGAAAGGTTAAAAGGTTTTTCATATTTGTATGAGAAAAAACAGTAAGCTACAGGAGTAAAGACAGGCAAAGCTCAAGATACCTGTTATTATTGTTAGGAGAAGGAACATCGGCCATTGGAGTGCACAAAATAAAACAAGGAGACAGAAAAAGAAAGAGGAAGAAGCGTGCTTCTAAACAACCAATTATTGTCAAGTAAGGCAATAAATCAAGATAACGAGGTTGAATTAAACAATAATGGTGGATAAATTCAAAAGAATAGACAGAGAGTGATATAAGAAAACAATTGCTTTAAATATGAGTTAAGAAGTTTTATGTTTAAAGAAAATGAAATATACCAAGAGAAAAAGGTAAGTCTTTTTTGATTTGATGTTTTATTTACTATGGATAAACACACGCATGTACACATGCACATCATTTAAACATCGTGGTAAAATAGATTTTACCTTTGCTTGATTGGTGAATCCTTGAGAAGCATTTTTTTTCTGGAAAGGTGGGTGGTCTGAAAATGACCGTTGGGTGTTTGTGTTTTGAACAAAGTCATGGAGATGACACAATGAGCTTTAACTTTCTTATACACTTATTGCGATCACTGCCTACTGTTTATACTGCCATTGTTGCTGATGTAGTTGTGGTCACTGCTGCTGCTGTGTTAGTAAGTATTGATGGGTTGGTTAGAATGCTTGATATGGGAAGATCTCTTTTACATGAGCCAACTACAGAAAGGACGTCTGTAGCACAGTGAGAGTTTGACTTTCACCGTCATTGGTCTCTCCTTCACATTTTTTCGAAAAGATACTCTTGCCAAAATTGTCTTATTTGGTTTATGCTTTGGGTATTTGCTTGTTTGTGTATGTCTCTGTTCACAATTCAAACATACGATCCTGTGCCTTTACTCAACTACTTTGAACCTATACATATTTGTGACGACCCTTTCCAGGCTATACACCTTTTTGGGGCTATAGGGACCCTCCAGGGTAATCATACGAACATATTTAACATAAAGGTTTTCATATTTATTTAGAGCCTTGCGTATTCAGGTCAACACGAACACTATTTCTAAGTCCGCCTACATTAGGGCCAGCCACTTGTAACCTGTTATCATTGTGAGGCCATATATGCTTGTGGGGCTATACGAGATTTGATACAACAAACGTCCCAGTTGAATTCAAAGAACGATGCTAAAATGTATTGACGAGGCCGTATGAGTCCTAATCGTCACTTATAACAACTGACTGTAGGGCGGCCTTCGGACATTTTAATATTAAATAATCTGTTTTAGATACATATTGAATGATTTCATAAATCAGTTATAAGGAAATAGAAACTAACAAAGCATTTATCGGATAACAGTGTGTCTTCCTCCTCACCAGGCATTTATAGCTATTGCAACTTTGTATCACGGGCAAGGCGAACACAACGAATATCCCATTGAATGGGTACTCCTAACCGTTCCAAGTCCAAGGTTGTTGTAGATTTTTAGTGCAAGTTCAGTTTTCCTGTTGTCACTCACTTCACATAATTCTCCGTTGTATCGCCCCTATGTACTAAAGCGAGAGAGAGAGAGAGCATGCATGCATAAATAAATCTGTCTGTATGCATGTATGTATGTATGTATGTATGTATGTATGTATGTATGTATGTATGTATGTATGTATGTATGTATGTATGTATGTATGTATGTATGTATGTATGTATGTATGTATGTATGTATGTATGTATGTATGTATGTATGTATGTATGTATGTATGTATGTATGCATGTATGTATGCATGTATGCATGCATGCATGCATGCATATATGTATGTATGTATGTATGTATGTATGTATGTATGTATGTATGTATGTATGTATGTATGTATGTATGTATGTATGTATGTATGTATGTATGTATGTATGTATGTATGTATGTATGTATGTATGTATGTATGTATGTATGTATGTGTGTGTGTCTGTGTAACAAAACATCAAATGGAAGACTCTTAATTATGTTATATGTGTTTGCGTTCTTGTGAATGGTGTTTTAAAATATCTGAATGTATTGTTAGATCATGTTGTTTCTTTGCGCCATACACGATATAAAATGGCGACTGACATATAAAAATAGTTTTGTAGAAAGCTAATTGTAGTTGTGAGCACAGCACAGCAGACTCGTGTAGATATATGTGTGGAAAATAAAATACATAAGTAAAAATGACTTATGCGGTTGCGTGAAATAGAACCATTTATGTTATTTTTCAAAATAACTTGCTATAAAATCCAGGCGACTTTCGTGTCCAAACTATACTCTTTGGTGGTTTTATCAGGTTAAAAATGGTCATAGATCCATGGTAGAATTACTCTTGTTTTGGAAGACCGAGGAATGTAATTGTTGAGCGGGAAGTTGATGTTGTAACTGGGAACGTTGATGAAGATACTATATGCACAGTGGAAACTTTTATGATCTCCACAGGCATCAATTTATTAAATGTGTTTGATCTATTCACGATTCATTTTGAGGCTCCTAAATTTTTTTTAAAGATGGGTCCCGTATTGGATTACATCTGATTAAAAGCAGACACAGAATCGTCCAACAGCTGCTTGACAGATTGCTAAATAACAAGCAGAGATTACTGAATGAGACTATCACAGGTAATGCAAATAAATTTGCGTTTTCAACCCAACTCTAGAGAAAACAATTTGAATTTTATACAAGTAGTCGGCCAGTCAAGTGAGGTTTATTTTCATTTTTTGATGCAAATAAACATGTTCCCTAAGGTAACATTACTCTGCTAGTGCAATTCTTCTAAGTACAATACTAGGTCATAGTCTGGTCACTGGTACCAGAGGTATTTATCTACCTTATGAGATTCAACTGTCGGGACACCCCACTCCCCCTTCTGAAAGGTCACAGCATCCAAATGTTTCCACATTCTCCGTTCAGCACTGGTTTAGCAACGCGTAAACTGTAAATGAATCAAATTATCAAAAATTCACTGAGTAGTGCTGCATATTTCCATCACATGACCACCTTATCTAAAAGTCAAGAATATAAAGCATTTTATAACTAGATAAAATGACTGTGGAAGTGTAGAGGGGCGATGGGAGTTCCTTGATGGATACTGTGATATTGGTACCTAATAAAGAACTTTATTGTACACGGATTCATATTCAGAATATCCCTTATGTGTAATACAATAACATCCACTACGTCTGGACGCGTATGTGTGTTTGCATGCACACAAACACACACACACACACAAACATACACACACATGTATATATATATATATATATATATATATATATATATATATATATATATATATATATATATATATACACAAATATATATATATACACAAATATATATATATATATATATATATATATATATATATATATATATATATATATATATATATATATATATATCTATATATATATATATATATATATATATATATATTCTTTATATGCACGCCTACATCAAAAGTTTGTTTTTAATTTAACATTCCATTGAAAGGTATGCTGTTTTGTTAGCACGATGCAAATATCATTTTTCCCCATTATGGATGTAGAAAACTGCTTTGGTATGAAAGCAACATCCAATATTATTTACATTCTGCATAAATCATGGTGTATTTCGATAAGGAAGATACCATTTTGCTCTTGATGCTTACAAAACAGTAATAAAATAGAAACTGATTAGGCGATATTTACCATTCTTCCCATCCTTACTAGCAATTCATTGAATTCTTTTGTGCCTAAAAGTGCCGATATTCTTTTTCTAAATTATGTAATTTGCTGTTATTATTTATGTTTCATTACCCATAACGCACTGTTAAATTGCCTCCATCCTTGGTATCACTGGTGTAATTATATATATATATATATATATATATATATATATATATATATATATATATATATATATATATATATATATGCCTCAGATAGACTTCACCTAATAACAGTGATATATTGCAGACATTAACAGAAACATTGCCTTCAAAACGATGGTACCCTAAAGCAGCAAATGAAAGAGGTCTTCTTTTGGTATCATATAAACAATGACAGCAGAACATCTGAGCGCAAGAGATTACTTCGGAGAGAGGCATGCGAATTGAAAGGACAGGATTTTAATTGCTTGTAAACCATATTCTCTAATTTTAAATGCAGCAGGTCCTACGGGACATCGGGTTTGTATTAAAGCTAGATTTAGTAACCGTTTGCCATTTTGTCCATAATATATTTTTTTGGTTAGGTCTCTCAAAAGGAGTTTATTCTGAACTTCATTTTCAATTTATTTGTTTTGTTACAGTGCCGGATACAAAATAATTACCTTGTCACACGAAATTATCCTCATAATCCCCTTTCTCATCTCATTACAAATTCATCATTATCACTAGCTTATTACTACCTTATATACTGTATTATCAGAATCATTCTACTTATTATTAATGTTGTCATTATTTTCATTCTTAGTGTTATTGCTCTAGTAAGAAGAAATATAATGATTCATTATCAACAGATAAACATAGCGATATAATTAATTTCCTAAACTAGCATTATTTTTTATTCCTAGTCTTTATTTTTTGTCGATATATATATATATATATATATATATATATATATACATACATACATACATATATATATATATATATATATATATATATATATATATATATATATATATATATACATATATATATATATATATATATATATATATATATATATATATATATATATATATATATACATATATATATATATATATACATACATATATATATATATATATATATATATATATATATATATATATATATATATATATATATATATATATATATATATATATATATATATATATAAGGATTTGATCATGATCTTTTTATTTCCTGCTATGAGAAGGATTTACTCATCTCTTGAGAACGGGCTCGTTCCATGGCTAGAGAGAGAGAGAGAGAGAGAGAGAGAGAGAGAGAGAGAGAGAGAGAGAGAGAGAGAGAGAGAGAGAAAGGTGTTACGCATAATGGTGTAGACACGGCTACATACTTTGTGGACGCTCTGGTATGGCAAGGTTCCGGATATTCTGTAAAAACAAAAGAGGAAACTTTTCTAGTTTTGAAGGAGCGGGAACTAATATATATATATATTGATATAGAAGATATACGGTAATACATTTCAAAGGCACAAATGCCTTTACGTTAAAAAATACACAAAATGCATAAAATACGTTTCATTTCAAGTTTACCAACTTCATATATTTTTAGTTTTTCGCATTTTAGAATAAAGTACAGATAATATATCTATACTAAATTAAAGATTAGAAAATAGTTGCGATTAATGCTACAATTATTTTGAAGAAATATGTTTTACTTAATTTAAAATAAATACTAATTTGAAATGGATTACCAAACATTATTCCTTGTTCCTTAAAGGATATTTCAATTTTCAAATTAAATCGAAACATGAAGTCGGTAGCAACAATTTAATCTTTTTACTATATCCTATATACATATATAAATTCTTATAAAGAATCAAACATTCCATTATATAATAATATTATAGTAAAAAGAGTACTCATATGAAAATTGCAAATAGAAAGGTAACAATCATAAATCTTTAACTTCTAAAGTACTCATTCTGTAAGAATTTTATGAACAAAAAAGATTCTTGCTTGTAAAAACACAAGAGGAATCTTTCCTAGTCTGGAAGCAGCGAAAATGAGATGCCAGGGCCTTTGTTGTAATATTTGTACTTAGTTCAAAACACCTCTAACCTTTCTTGGTAATTTCTTGAGTTTGAGGGTTGAAAACTAGAATCATAGTATACCGCGGGCTTAAAAACTAGAAAATTCCAGTTT
Organism: Potamilus streckersoni; assembly: GCA_016746295.1. Lineage (NCBI taxonomy): Eukaryota > Metazoa > Mollusca > Bivalvia > Unionida > Unionidae > Potamilus > Potamilus streckersoni. Next base: position 1,716,444 of record JAEAOA010001069.1, on the reverse strand, counting down.
TGTACCAATTGGATGAATATAGATTTTTCGCGTCACATTCTGACTCATCATCTTTATCACCTAATCCAGGTTAGTGGTCAGACAGTAGATTAAGAATCATTTTGCTAGAAAGTGTTACCTTGGTGATCTCAGCATATACAAGCATAATACAAGGAAGCTTGTACTAGTTAAAGAGTCGGCTTGTACATGTATACAAGGCAGAATTTGTCATGTTTTGAAAGATTATTTGCTGAGTTAATGAAAATGAGATCTGTTCTTATTGTAAGGCAAGCGCTCTTTATCGAAATAAAATACAACTCTCATAAAAATAATCTGCATATGTTTTGATGTAAATTACTCCCAATATAATTTAATGAAAATCTAATCCAATAAAAGTTTAGTTTTAATACAATTTAGAGGAATTTCCGATGTGATCATTTGTACTCATAATTTATGAACAAACTCATGCAGTGCATACAAATAGTTCGTGTAGAAATCTAGGCAGAGCTTAAACTGACCTACATGATACAGTTGTTATGAAATATCATCAGTGTTTTAAAAATGTGGGGATCAGGATGGTTCTATATGTATTTGTAGGAACCTAGTATTTATGGTTACCATTTTGTTGCAACTTTGATTCTAAATCATTTAAAGATCTTATCTCAATTTGTAATTAAAATGGCTAATGGTCAAATAGTCTTCATTCCAATTAGAGAAATAATCAGTAAGTCAAGGAAATTTTTTTATAAAGCCTTACTTAGATTTAACACGACTGCACATTCCTTCAGAATCCTTCTTATTAGGTTACTACATGCATATAATATATTCTGTACAAATGCTGATATATTTTGTAGCATGTTTCTCTTTCAAGCTAAATGTATTAATTTGTTGGTACCTTGTACCAATACATTCTTCTTCTTCTTCTTCTTCTTCTTCTTCTTCTTCTTCTTCTTCTTCTTCTTCTTCTTCTTCTTCTTCTTCTTCTTCTTCTTTTTTATATTGTTATTATTATTATTATTATTATTATTATTATTATTATTATTATTATTATTATTATTATTATTATTATTATTATTATTATTAGTTTGCAGTAGTAGTTGTTGTAGTAGAAATGTTTTACTTTGTGTTATTTAAAAAAAAATTTTTCAGAAACGTTTATAATTATTTAACTGCAATTATTCTCTTAATTTCATTTCTAAAATGCCGTTATGCAGAGAGATAAAAATAATATCACGTATGTACGCTTATTTAAAATTCACTTTCTATTGTTGATGCTTATTTGCAGGCACAAATGTAAAATGAGTGACGACTAATACAAGGATGCACATTAATCGGTATGGTCATTTTTTTGTGCTCGATTAATCGTTGCTCTGAACGCTTTAACTATACCATGCCGAGGGAATTGGAGATTGTTGCTGTATCCAAGGATACACACATATGTATTTATGTATATTTTTTATTCAGTCTTTTAGTTTCCTTTTTTTAGTATGACATTCGTTCCATCATTACGTGTTTCATAAATTTTCATGTAAATTGCTTCAGTTTCAATCCTTTTATTAATAAATCCCTTTAGTGTTCCATCCAGTATCAGTTAAATCGAAAATAAGAAAGTATATTCCTCAAGTATTGATATCAAATCAGATAATAGAATTTTAACAGTTTGAGAACCTGTACAATGTAGAAGAATCGCCAAAACAAAGCACATATTATTATCAAAGGTAGAGACATTACATATGCCGGATTGACAATTAGAGTTTGAATTTACACATTTTATAAATGTTGCTCAAGCACAAATGCTTGTAGATATCTACACATGTTCAGCAATGTATAATACCCGTTGGCTATCGCAATTACTAACATTGGTTGTACAAACATGCCTTAACATTTATGCCTTGACAAAATTGGTTACCTTGTCGTTATACAACATTCATATTATCTTTAAGACAATGTTATCAATCTTAAAGATGCTTATATCGTACCACACATTAAAATATATATGAAAGAACCAAATAAACTTCTAGACTATACTTATAGTCTTGCAAAAATAGACATAGTCTGTTATACTATCAGACCTTTCGTGCAAAACTTGATTGTTTTACAGACGGAAATATATGTGTCTATATAAATCTTCATTAATGAATGTATTCCCTTGTTATTTTAGAAGGTTATACAGATCTTTTGCACACATGGCAAGCTAATGAGGAAATGATATAAATTAAATGAGTTAATCTAGAGTAGACTGCGTGCATACCTGCAGTGTTTGGACAGAAAATGCCCATAGTTGTCAAGAAGTGCTGGCTTATGGCTCTTAAAGTGATTAAGAAAGAATCCAAATGTCGTTTAACTCTATATGTCCGAATTAAGAGTACTTTGTGCGCTAGATAGCTACAGTTAGAATCCATGTTTGATTGACAATAAAATTAGATTTCGCAAGATTGTATTCTCTTTTGTTCACGTTCCTTCTGTAAATTTTATACTCTGGCTATTTATAGGTCATCAAATGCAGTTTTCATTCTACTTTCGAAGGCATCTGACAAATATATTTAAATCACTTGTTACTGAAATTATATGGAGCATGCACATGTATGTCAGGCATCAAATTTGTGTACAAGATCCACCATGACAGTTGCAATTTACTGGCGTAAACATTAGGAGGCACATTCGTGCACAAGATTACCGTAGCTTTGAGTTTTTAAAAATAATTTACACTGCGTGTTTATTGAGGCCAAGTATGTTCTGTTAAAAGGCAACATATATTTATAGGTTCTGTATAAATTTTAGCAGCCATCATACACCTTGCGTCTTGTAAGGGATCATACTGTTTCGTGTACCTATGTTACCAACTGGCCCCGTAATTGAGAGCGCACAAAAAAAGCCCTTGCTCAAATTTGGTACATTTACTCTTCGTTAAGTTCGCAAGTATGGAGATACTGCTGCTGGAAATTTCGAAATTATCATCCATTCATATACAATTTCGACGATATTCCTATGTACGAGTTTCAATTTAAGAGCATTGAATATGAACTCAATTGACGTGTTTAGACAGGTTCGTAACAACATGGCTAGGTATAGTTCTCATATAAATTTGCATTTACATGATCTGGTCTGGTACTCAGAAGTTTCATAACTAAAGGGTCCTATATTGTAAACAAACAGTTTCGTATATAAAGCGTCCGGTCTTTTGTTTTTACAGTTGCATAAGTAAATGTTCCGGTCGGACTTGTAATCAGGTATTATCGTGCCTGCTGTGTACTGGCATGTATTCAGTTTCGTAACTACAGTGTCCGGCCATAGTTTGAAGTCAGTTTCTTGATTGAAGGGTCTCGTCGCTTATTCAGACAGGTTATTATTACAATGTACGTCTTATGTTAAGACAGTTTCATGATTACATGTTGCGGTTATATTATACATCTTTTGTGCAATTGTGTGATTATAATGTCCGTCTTGTATTCAGGCAATTCTATACCAAAGTGTCTGGTCCTGTGTTTTAGACAACTTCGTCAATGCCGGGTCTAGTCTGACTGGTTTTGACGCAGTTTCCTGACTACATGATCTGGTCCTGTGTTAAGTCAGTCTCCTCACTACAGGATCTGATCCTGTGTTGCGGAAAATTCCTGGCTACAGAGAACAGTCATGTGTTCGGAGAATTTCGGGATTACAATATCCGTCTCCGATTCTTCGCTTCCAAACGGCCGCTTATATAATCTTGGCAATAGTCTATGAGGAACTGACATACATTGGATAGTCCTGATGCAAGAGCATCTACGTTAGTCAACATCATGTAATGAGAAAATACAATTAGATGAGCAGCGGTTATTTATAGTGGAAATGTGGATCGAAACTGAGTGAGATTTTACTCCAATCCAAATACGCGTTACGAAATTCAGACATTCTTTCAATCCGAAAAGAGCTGCCTGTGACGTCACATGCTCTGTATAGGTGCGGTAGCGTCTGTGCTCATTGAATCGATGCGACATAGATCATGACAGAAAGTATGAAGACGATGCATTAGTGTGCGTTGAATTCTCTGCAAAAAATTTTCGTTTGACAACTGACAAAGCTTTGATCACAAGCTCAATCTGTGTTGACAGTTTCATTTTTATTGTAAGACTGAGATTGAAATGAATATATTAAAAGGAAGACGCCAACCATATATATCGGTAAGACACACACAAATATATATATATATATATATATATATATATATATATATATATATATATATATATATATATATATATATATATATATATATATATATATATATATATATATATATATATATATATATATATATATATATATAAATATATATATATATATATATATATATATATATATACATACATACATATATATATATATATATATATATATATATATATATATATATATATATATATATATATATATATATATATATATAAATATATATATATATATATATATATATATATATATATATATATATAAATATATATATATATATATATATATATATATATATATATATATATATATATATATATATATATATATATATATATATATATATATATATATATATATATATATATATATATATAAATACTGGGCCATGGTGTTTAAAATGTTGTCAACTTGCATTTTGCAGTCACGATGGAACGATCGCATCATTTCATGAAAAATTAAGAAGGTAAGAGGCAGTGACCTATTACCGCGCATAGTAGCTGAAGCTTTAGCTCAAAACCATGCCAGCGATCTTGAAAATGACATGAGTAAGCCAGAATCCAGATTCAGAGGGTCTATGCCAAACCATTGTATACCACCAATAATACCCCAAAATTACTATCACGTTCTAGAGACGATGAAGTTTAAAGATTTCAAATCAGACATAGCGCTGGAGTCGCCAGAGAGGTGAGGGTGGGGGAGGGTGTGTGGTGTGTGTGTGTGGTGTTGGTGTGTGTGTGGTGTGTGTGGTGCTGGTGTGTGTGCGGTGTATGTGTGTGGTGTTGGTGTGTGTGGTGTGTGGTGTGTGTGGTGTTGGTGTGTGTGTGGTGTGTGTGTAGTGTTGGTGCGTGTGTGGTGTGTGTGTCGTGTTGGGGTGTGTGGTGTTGGTGTGTATGTGCGTGTGGTGTGTGTGTGGTGTGTGTGATGTGTGTGGTGTGTGTGGTGTGTGTGTGGTGTGTGTGGTGTTGGTGTGTGTATGGTGTGTGTGTGTGGTGTGTGGTGTGTGGTGTGTGTGTGGTATTGGTGTGTGGTGTGTGTGTGTGGTGTGTGGTGTGTGTGTGTTTGTGGTGTGTGTGTGTGTGTGTGGTGTGTGTGCGTGTGTGTACACATAATATTGTACTCTTCCGTCTACCCCACTCAACCTTTAAGCTTCCAACCACTACCTAACAAAATGGGCACAATATCAATTCTAAATTGGCAAGTAATTGAAACAAGGAAGACACAAGAAAGGTAATTAACACCTTGTGAGTGTAGACAAGGGAGATCAGATTGGACTGGCAATGCCGAATCTAATTACTGAACGCGAACCAGGACATATGGAAGCAGAACAAGGCAGGACCATAACATCCATAGAGCAAGCACTAGCCCTCCAATGTCAGTAGAGACAAGAAGGATCAGTATCCCTAAAGGGCAAGCACTAGACCTCCAAATAAAAATAATAATCGCAAACACTCTCCATCCCCAAGAGCATGCACTCACCTATAAAAGATCAAGCTCTGTCTCATTCCCACCTACCTGTGCAAGCTCTGGCATGAAACTGGGCAAGCAGTGGCCCACCTCGCTATGCATACACTGACACACATCTGGGCAAGCATTGGTCCACCGGACAAGGAAGCTACGCATGGCAACGATTAACCAATTAACCTCGTAAGAAGGTGTTTTGTCGTAAACTTCAGCCACAAGGCCCACAACTTTACTTTTTGTCCTCCTTTAATGTCCCTGTTTCACAACTCTCTAATCGTCCTCCCCTTTACATTAACTAAAGTGCCCAAAACGAGTGCTAGGGAAAACTCACTTGCAAACATCTGGGTAGAGTTCTGAAAGAATACAGTATGTGTTGCAAAAGACATTCCACAATAATATCATCAAACTCTCCTTTCCACCCACCATCTTCTAACACTCCAACTAACAATAGGACCCAAAACATGTGTTAGAAAAAATAAATTAGCAACACTGGGTGGAATTTTGCGTACAAAAAGCCTGTATGATACAAATATTTTTCATCATAAACCCTTCACCAAATATTTTATATGACACCTGTAACTCCTACCAACACACGAGGACTAAAACAGGTGCTATGGATAACGTATTACCAAACACCTGGTTGGATTCCTACCAACATCAAACCTGTGTTGTTGACAGATTTTCCATCAAGAAACCTCTTTCCTCACACTTCTCTCCCTTCTTTTCCACTCTACCTTATCTATACGAATGGCACATCTATTGGAAATGTAAGGTTTCATTCGATTACACCTCTGCATATAAATACCTTGATCCTTTGGACTCACCGCCATCATAAATAGCAACTAAGATAAACGATGCGTGACCCCAAAGTCACCGGATTGCTGAGACCAACTTGACTGGTATAATTTTGATAATCAAAGTAGGATAGGTACACAACATTTCAACTACATTAAAGATTAGGCAATATTTACCTCAGAACGTAGGTCGATTGAACAGGTGACTTACACATTTCTAGGGATATGGAAAGTGCACTAGAATAACATGACATAATTTGACATCCTCCTGACAGGCAATTTAAACGTACGGTTTTTTTGTGGCATCATTCCACAACACAGACCAATTTAAAAAGCTCAGTCATTGGGCATAACCAAGCCGCAAAAGATCTAAGTTAGCTTAGGCGACTTTTATAATTGTCAATCAATCAATTCAGTTTATCAATCCATTGTTGACTCGTCAACTCTAGGAGTGAGACCTAAACTTGCTAAAGTGAATGAAGTCCATGTCCCTGTACATCGTATAAGATAAATCCTTATGCCAAAACCTTAATAGATAGAAAATGGCAGGATGTTGAAAGTGGAACAATATATTATAAAGAATTCTTTAAAGAAGAAAAAAAAAGATGAAAGAAGAATGGATTGAGAAGTACAGACGTCAGAAGCAGCAGCAAAAACATAAGCAGCGGCAACAACAGCAGTAGCCTGACAGACATTTTATCTACTTCGATTGGAAACTAAAAAGTCTTCGTTTACCTTCCGAAGAAGCAAACACTATCCCAATGAAAGGCTGCAGATATAACGGAGAGGACATCTTAAACCTAATAGATATTATCGCAACCCCAAAACAAAAGGTCTCCTTTGACTGCTACCCAAAACCCCTAGAAAAAACATGCTCAACCCTAATGTCGAACTTTGTATTCGAATATGGGTTGCATAAAATAAATAGAAATGTGTATATAAATCCTTTGTTTCCCTGATTTGTAAAATAGATTGCGTGTGTCTGTAAGTGATGGGATACAAGTATGCCTATAAACACTTTTCCCTGACTTCTAAGATAGTCTATGTGTTTTTGATATATATTATAGGTAATTAAGTGCGTTTGTAGGAACAAAGGCATACGAGAAGGTTTCGTTTAGGTCTACGAGTTACATTACTTTGGCTATTGTGTGGGCATTTTAGTGTATGTGTATGGTGGTATTTTCTTTCATATCCTTACTTCATGTATATAAAACATGACTTTCTCCAGTCTGGGTACCCATCGATAACGTATTAACTTCAAGAAAATGAGTAGGATTTCCAAAGTTTTGGAACTCCCATTGCACCAGGAATACGTCCGGCGTCTTCTGGATGAGCAAGTCATGGAGTCTATTGCGGAGGAAACTAAAGAGAAAAGTTAAGAGGAGAAGAAAACATTTTTGCCTCACCTCATCCTGAGCCAAGCATACGTCAGGTACATGGTGAGGACACCGCCCCAGCGACAAGCACCACTACCACCACCACTGAAACCTACTGTTCCGCAAATCAAATATTGGGACGAAGAGTTGGAGGGACAGCGGAGAAGGTGTGAGCCGCAGCTTCCGCGGCAATTAAGGAGGCACCAACAGCATCCTCAGGCAGCACGTAGAAGCGGAGGGAAAGAGGCTTCATAGTCCTCAAGGTGAGAATTGGGATGATGAGGCCACTAAGGCGGCATCCTAATACCCAGCAACAACTGTCAATTGGAACAATATAGGAGTAGGTGATTTGTGTGGTGGGCTCTGCCTGGAAGGTATCATCACTGACAGGTTACTTGTAGTTAAAAAGAAAACAGCATCTCTCAGGGCTATGAATATCTCTAGAAAAATAGAATGCATATATTATGATAAAATCGGAATTTAGTTGCGAAATTAGTCTTGATGACAAAGACGATCGTGTGAAAGATGATGTTCGAGAACCAAGTCAATTCCGCACACATATTCTCACGAAATCGGCAAAACAACACTGCCATCACCTATGTAACTCAAATAAACATAATCGTATACACCTTTAAAATGTTGTTGATATTTGTATGTTTTTTATTGCAGTTAAAGAGACTATTATGCCTTTTGGCACTGCCTTTGAAAAGGTTAAAGAAAATGTTTTGTGCTTCAGCTTTCTGCCATGCATTTGGTGAGGATATTAGATGTGTTGTTGCCAGGATATATTATATGCCACCCGAATACAAGTCACAGATAAGAAAACCTGTTTAAAGTTTTAGCAAATTAGATAGACGAACATTGAAAAATCCTTTATGAGTTGCTCTTACCAGACTTCTAGATCGGAAAGAGTCCATATGAAAAATGCTATTCATGATACATGATATACACATGAATATGTGATGGTCTAAAATGGTATGCAAGGAATCGATCGGAAATAAACAATATACCACTGTTATGTAGGTTCCTTTTTTACAAATACTGAATACATTTACTAGTCCAGAGATTAAAGAAGTTTAAGTGTTATGGTACGATTTTGTTAAACGTTGAATGTCTAGAACAGTGATGTAACAAAGCAACTTCCTGAAGAACTTATCGTGACATTACTTATATAACATAGTGACAACTTATGCAAAAGGAAGAAATGAAAACTTGGCACAGACCAAAAAGACTTTATCAAGTTTCTAGCACAAAAATTTATCCAAATGTATCCCAACAGAAGAAAATAAATAGTGCCTAGATAAAAAAAATTCGAATGGTGACAAGAACAATATAAACTGTAAAGAATCTAAACGCTTTAGTCAGCATATAGCAAAACCAAATGAAGAAACATTCCATCTAATAGATAAATTGGATAACGCCAGAACCAACAGAATTATTATTTTTCAGCACGAGCTACATTTTGAAGCTGAGCGATTGCGTTATTGTAAGAAGCTACTACCGCTACCAAGATATATATGAACCCGGGTATATCAATGTTTTATGTTGCCTTTTGAGGGGAATGAAACAATAACACAACAACGAAAGAGACAACGAAATGTGGCATTTGAATCTTCAACCTCATCTGCACCCACACAGGAAGAAGAGCTGCAGAGGTGGATGGGTGAACAAAAAAAAAGAAACGGCTTTCATGGATTTTGAACCCCAAACAACTTCGCGGATCGATTAAAAGAAGTTATGCGTTCAGCGCTTGCGGTCAGCAAGGCATCATAAATATGAAAGAAGCCGCATCGATTTTTCAGCAATAATATCAAGGACAGAGGCAAACGTCTATCTGATGGATGAACGTGCTGAAAATATTTATGATGCATACGACGACACTGATGATGGTTCTGAAACAATGAGACAGTGCCTCTGGAAATAGTCTTTTTAATACTTTAGATATACGCTGGTATTTTAGGTGATCATGGGCGCTAGGGGAAGGTAGGTACAGTACAATGATGCTGACTAATCCAACTATGCAAAAGTTAGATTTGTCAACCATGGTATCATGGCGTTGTTTAACATCACACGTTATTCTACAAATGGAAAGAAAATATCATCATTTTCTTAAAACGTGTCGTCACAAACAGTAATATGAGTATAAGTTTTATTATTGATATATTTTGTGCTATTTAGTATGAGATATCAGCAATGCGTGTTATCTTTATTTATCTTTGTCTCTCTAATTCCCTGTTTGTCTCTCTGTCTTTACAATCCAATAAGGTGCTTTTATAGTTCATAATTCATTTATTTGTGAGAAAATGTTATGTAAAGGACACAAATGTTATCAATTTTCACACAAATATTGTGCAGGTTGAGTTATTTGATTGCGATACACTCAGCGCCACCATTGATAGCATTATGTGCTATCAACTACAGTAATATGTCCGCCCGATTCTTTCTATGAACGAAAAAAAGAAAGTCTATCTGCTTTATCTTTTGTATATGCCCCACATCCTAAAAAAGAAATATGAATGAACATATTGATTTATCAGGATTTATTATGAAGACTGATCAAAATTACGACTATGTCAAAATATTGTTACCTCTATATAGCATTTGACCAACGTATGACATAAGTATCATTAATCATTATAAAAATCCCACTTGTAAGCAACGATTAGAGAAGAGAGGGACATGATGAAATAAATATCGAATATATTATTAAATAGGTAGATAGATATATAGATAGATAGAGAGAGAGAGAGAGATAGAGAATACGGTGATGCGTGCTTAATAGTGACAGAATTTTGGCTGTTGGGCTGGTGGGTGCAGGCAAGGAGATGAGTGCCGTTTACTCGCAGACATTGGTTCGAAACTCCTCTGAACACGAATTAACCAGTATGATAGCATTATTTGTATTAAATTATTTATTTTGCCTATTATTATCACACATTATTCCATAAAATTTAGGGCTAGTACTTTCTGTTCTGTTTGATATATATATATATATATATATATATATATATATATATATATATATATATATATATATATATATATATATCCTCTTTTGTCTGTTCTTGCAATCAGTATTTAACAAATTTGTTGTATTTAAGTTGTCGTTTTTATTCATCCATCTAAATCTGAAGTAGGCATCTAGTATACTTGTAAATAAAGGAGATCATATTTTTAAATAGTGAGTTTTGTTCAACAACAATAACAAACTTGATTAAAAATGATAGTGAAATCGGGCACTGATTAGTGTTGATTGCAACTCTATTCAGGGCAAATTAATGCAAACCGAAATTAAGAAATAACCTTGCAGCTTCTGCTACTCAACTAGACTGCAAATGTGACAAGGTCACAAAAACTGATTATTTTGAGTACAGAATACACATCATAAAAAAATTTTAATTATCACCATCAAATTATATGTTCCTTTCTTAAAATATTTTGAGGTTTGTTGGATATGACTCTATTTTTATATTTTAACTGTACCATCTCCCAGCTATATTTAAATGTATAATTTCATGCAGAAATGTGTTAACGCAATAACATAAAAGAAAATATCATGTCTGTATCTGAAAACCGTAGTTCATTGGCAAAATTTCATAACTTTTATAAGTGCTGAGATCTTAAATTTATTGGAAAATGGCAGGAAATCTTAATATATAATAAAAGAGAAAACATCTGCCGTTGTAAATATTTAAATGGAAACATTTCAGTCACGAAGTAGGAAAATTGGATATTGATACAATATGTAGTCTTAAGTGTTTTAAAATATCCGTATATCTACTAAATATTTAGATATGATCTATGAAATTAAGGAATGTCCTTATATATAACAGATTGTTGAAATTTACTGTTTTACCTTCTTTTATATTTAGAGGTTGTGAAGCATTATTAAGTTCTCCCAAACTATAAATGACATCATACACAATCCTTTTCGCTTTTATCATACATAAAGTTTATAAAAAAAGTATTGAGTTTATTTTCGTAAATTCTTTGACAAATATGGCAAATAAGATTGATGGATGACCTTTGGATTGTCAAAGAACGTATAACAAAATGTGCTGTCTGCGTTTGGATCCAGAGGAACAGAGATGATATGATCGTTTTCCGTCTAGATATTTGCATTTTGTATGCTGATTAAGATTCAGAGTTGTATTTTATGTCTTCTAAGGTCATAAAATTTGTTGTCCAGTATAAGCAACAGAAGACATCAGGGTCAAATCCTGTAAAGTAAATATATTAATGGATCCTCCGTTAGGAGAAAATTAAGTTCATTCTGTTTTGTTTAGAAATTTGCTCCGTAGGTGACAATTTATTTACCTCCTAATCTCGCATTTTGTTGTCAATTATAAGCAGCAGATGACATCAGGATCAAATCCTGTAAAGTAAGTATATTAATGGACCCTCCGTTAGGAGAAAATTAAGTTCATTCTGTTTTGTTTTGAAATTTGGTTCTTAGGGGACAATTTATTTACCTCCTAATCTAACATTATTTACATTTGATGTATTTGACATAGTCATGAAATTAAATATTGATCTATATCATCTTGCAATGACAAGTTGGAAAACACTCCTACAAAAGCAATTTTGTTTCAGTGACATTCTGGGCTGAACTTTAATCTCCAAGTGGGCCCATTGCAAACGAATTTGCAAGACATCCACTTGAGGATTGATGAAAGAATATTCTCTATATTAAGGAAATATTGGATGAGTCAACTCCATTTCGCAAAGGAAAACAAGTTTTTATTTATAAATGTGTGTTTTAAATATAATGTCGACTGATGTCTTCAATAATCTTCAAGAATAAGTTATAGTCAACGAAAGATTCGTAATTGAATTTATTTGCCAAAAGATCGATTACTTGAATAGACAGCTGTAAAATCTGAGTCTTTTGTATCAGTATTTAAATCTTCATGTCCGTTTACTTTTCATATATTGCTCCTACATTGCAAGGGAATAATCTAGCGAATTAAGAATTATGATGTTGAATATTCCTAGCAAATTCACGTCTACGTCATAATTTGATGTTTTCGATGATTTGTACAACTACTGTTATATCCATTTTACAATTTCTCTTTACTTTGTAACATCCAAACATGAGATGTGTAATTCGTGAATAATTTACAGATCAATGGAGCTTATTTAGTAAAGCACGGATCCTTAACACCAAATATATCATTAGTTCTAAACATGTCCTGAACAGTCCAATTCAGCTCGCTCAGTAGATATCTTTGGTAAATACACTTGGCTCGCTCTCTCATTTCCTCAAAAGGGTGAAACAAATAATACTATAAAATACCGAAAAGGAGCACAAACGAAACAAAATTATGTACAGTGAAGAACAGTTGGCTGTTCCAAGTAGCAATTACACGTTTGGAATATCTTGTTTCTAATCTGATTTTCACTCGCACACAGAATGTGTACCCTATACTGAATCTTGACAGTTCATCAAAATAATATCCTACATCAATCTATCAAAGCATACATATTCGTCCAATTTAAACTGCAAAAGCCATATGAATGTTAGAATTCAAGAGAAACTGCTACTATACAATGAAATTAAAATAATCCTGAATATGTATATATATATGGTAAATAAATTTAAGATTTATTGTGTTTCATTCTGTGCCTAAACATTAAAATGGTTAAACAGTTGTCTGAGTTCAAACATTGAATTAGTGTTCAGGTTTTCGCTTTTCAGTCTGCGCCTATACACGAAAGCTTATTAACAATTGGTTGAGTTGAGACATTAAATTAGTATTCACTTAATTGTAAATATCGACATAAAAATTTAAAACAGCATTAGGTACACTAAGATATGAAACAAGAGAAACTCTCTCTAAAAAAGTAATATTTAGAAGTCATTTCGTAAAATAAATATATCTTAGCCAGACTGCATAATTAAACTGACACGTTTGTAATCAATTGGTATCCGAGTTTCGCACTTGAAGCTATGCAACTATGGCTTGTAACCAATTCGATCTTGAGTGAACGTGCTGTTTCACAAAATTGTATTTCCGACAAGTGACACATATTGACAACATATACATGATATTATTTTGTCTCAGAGTTATATACTTGTTTCTTAGATGTTGAGATGTGTTTGAACATTACTGGAGGTTATTTGCAGGTATTCAATAGTAATAAATCAACCATGCCGCAGACGTAAGACGAAAGAAGACTACCAAAGTATCCTCAAAAATGTAGAAACATACAATTTATGAGATATATACACGCTACTCGCCTAGCTCAATCATCATGTTTGGGTATAAACCTAGACGCGATGGTGCATGAGTTGGTGTGATACTTAGTGCCTACTTTCCTTTCATGTCTGGTTGGTTAAATATTTATATGTATTGAGACCTAACATATTAAGATGAGATCAAGAAGATGGTTCAGGTTTTTAACAGAGTCTGATTGGTAGTTATACACCACAGAGCCTGATGGGGTTATATACACCACTGAGCCTGACTGGTTATTATACATCACAGAGCCTGATAGGCTATGGTACACTACATAAACTAATGGTCTATTATATACATCAAATATACTGATGGTCTATTATACACCAGAGAGCCTGATGGGCTAATATACATCATATAACTTGATGGGCTATTAAACACCACAGCGCCTGTTGGGCAATGGTGCACCAAAGAGCTTAATGGAATAATATACACCTCATTTTTGTTTTTCTTGTTGTGGGGCTTAACGCCATTCTCCAGCACACGATATAGATGGCTATACATGGCGGCCAGTATTAATGGTGGAGGAAGAAACCGGGAAATCCGCGGAAAGAACCACCGGCCCACGAGCAGCTACTGGCAAGCTTTCTCACATATCCACAATTGCCGAATTTTAGACTCGAGCTAACGCAGACAGAGGTGAGATGGCAATGATCCGTGACGGAGAGCGCTTTAGAAGAATAATGTGTATCTTGGCTGTAAAATATTGCATCATAGTTTCGATTAAGTTGTGATATCATATACCAAAGTATATGCAGCAGAAAGAATTAATAAACCAGGAATTCGAATGAGATCAAACTTTTTTATTTTATACATTGACAGTTCTATGGCAAAATGACGCAACAAATGCAGATGCTTATGGACAGGAAAACATTATCATATGGATAATATTACATTACGAATGGTGCCAATTTAAATAGCACGTGCTAAATGTTGCTGTCGGGGCTTGACCATGTCTGAAATGAAGTATCTGAATCTCGTCGAGTGATCAGCCTTGCAGATCATGTGGACTCGAACATGAGCAGTATATGGGTGTACCGCAATAATGAAACATCATTAATGATGTCGAAAACAATCTCAACGAGACACAATATACATAAGTAATGAATTAATGTCCAGGATTTAAGCAATTATGTCAATGATTCTAGCAACACCATACACCGTTAAGATTAAACATTTTCTTTTAATGCAATTGGAGAAAGTTTCATAATTCAAGAACATGCATCTGCAGAGTACTCCTCAACATAATTTTACATTTCCAATCATGTGGTCTTGTACCTCTACGTAACTTATTAACACGAGTCAAACGTCGAGAAACAAATTCCCTGGATGACAGAGTCGTATATAACTGGTTATTGTCGCTTATATGTTGTTTTGAACTCGCGATTTGTCATAGCGAAATCCTGGCCAAAGTCTTTGTACACGAATGAAGTGGAGAATCTGGTGTGTAAGTGGTATATATAATAAACTATGGTTACATATTTTCTGAAATCAATTTTGGTACATCGTGTGAAATAAATGAGCAGAGATCTTGTTATGAACAGAAAGCGAATACAAAGGATGCAAGTGTCCATTGACTATGGTTTTGCTACAAAGATGCAATATGTAAATGTAAGCGCAATCCAGGTGCTACCTGCCCATAGTATATTCATATACGGTTTATTTATAGATGCAGAACAGGAAAGGAAAACCATACAGAAAGCATAACATGCCAACGACATTTTTTTCATGACGTTGGTTGTATCGAAAACCTAAACCTCATCCTAAAGTTGCGTATTTCCCGATCTTATTAATTTTATCGCATTTGCTTATTGTAGTCAATTGACAACATTATTATATATGTGATTCTAGATTTCTGCTTTCCGTTTTATCAGAGGTGCCAATATATGTGGCAGTTCTAATACATAGATACAGAAGGTGTGCACACTACCTTTCAAACATTTCAGACCAAATCTCTCAAAAATGTGGAACAACTAAACGAAACACAATCAGCCATGGCCCGGACGAGAACTCTAGCAAAAATCGTTATTGTCTACTGGACATAGAAACATATGGCTTGAAAATTAACCCGAATCTTTTTGGAAGTTCGAATCGACAATTTACGATAAGCAAATAATTTGTGTCTGCTGTGTACCAAGAGTTGTTCCGGTTCATTGCTAAAAACAACACTCCTTCTTCCAGAACAAAATCGGCGCCAGATAGTGACCAATCTGAATAAAGCCAACATCTGAACGTGAACTCTCATCTTCGAGGGCATTGACAAGCATCAATAACGCTAAAGTAGGGGAAAGAGACCAATTTTATTTATAAGAAAAACAGCTCCCTGCGAAGGGTTGTAAAATAGTAAAATATAAGCATCACCGAAACCTATAAATGGGTTATTTATTTTGGTTGCAAATACAGTTATCGTGGTTGTCACCTCTTTGATACTGTGTGTGTGTAGTAAGAAAATGTTAGGTGTCTCTCAACTGAAAGGGTCGTGGAAATTTTTATAATAATAACTCTTTGAGGAATTTCTTGCGCTTTTAGCAAGATGTTTTGAAACTTAATCATAACATATTCCCTGAACTTGAAGTCTGGTGACTATTACTTAGTGTGTGGGTATCAACATCTTTAAAGAAAGCAAGGAGATTGCAGTTACATTTGATCTTTTGGGGTTTTTGTACATATCGCTAAGTAACATATATAAAATATCGGTGTTGGTGTGATTACCTCGGAAAAATATTCGAGTTGGAGTAGATTGTTTTTTCTGCATCACATCATCTTCTCTAAAATTATTAATACATTCATGGAAAGTATCCACAGAGGGATCATCGTCAATATTGGAGATACAATTATTAATACCATTTTGATCCCCGTTCAACAACTTTTCATTTTTTCAAAATCTTATCGTACGTTGTACCATGTCTGAAAATCCACAGATGGAACGACTGAATACAACTTGCACTTTCAGGTTAAGAAACAATTGCGTCATTCCACACCCAGACAGACCTGTGATATTTATTCTGCTAGAATATGCTAAATTTGGATGATGCTTGACTGGCTCACGCTTTTGTGTCCCTGAAAAATCAACGATATCCATGCGGTAAGAATATATTTTAATTAAATGTATTTAAATTGTGTTCGATACAGAGCATTCACCCTCCTCATTGTATTGGAAACAATAACGATGAGGAATAAAAGACACGCACTTACAGGCAAGTGTGTGAACTGTGGTAAAACATATAACATATCACTCATTGAACATGGAGAGATATAACTGCTCCACTGGAAAAGTTACCAGGACCTCCAGGGGCTAAGTATTCTGGCTAGAACAATCTTCATAGATATAAGTATTGTAATTCAGGAGCCCAAATTAATATGCAACATGACAAGACAACTCAGGCAGGTTCTGAAAGGTATCCAATGAATGCTATCGATCACGCGAGCCACGTTCATGATGTTTTATATATAAGTCAAGATTTGCAACAACGACAAATTGCAGATTCTAACGTCGAAAAAATAACATAAATCTGTCAGATATTCGCTAGTTCATTTTTTGATAGGAGCTGCGATAAAAGGTAACCTAGTGGTAGGGGTCGGTTATTAATCAAATCAAAGCTAAATATTTAATGAACTGAATTTAGTGGATATTTGGATAGTTAGAGCAACGATTAGTAAAATTGCTGATGTGGCAGGTTTCGCGTTTTGTATTGCTGTATAATTGGTAGTACGGCAGGCAATATGGCACAATTATCTACCACCACCTAAAACAGTTCATTATGCACAATTTGTTGTCGGCTCACCAAATGAGGCTCATTAGGCAGACATTTATTTACCACATGCTACTATTAAAACTCTTAGACGTAATTCACGCACATATAAATACACGTTGATTGTTATTTGCAATGCAAATAAATATAAAAAAGTAGCAATACTATTAACAAGGACAGCAATTTGAAGTTGCATCTACTTTTAATAGAATGTATCAACGAGGGCATTGTGACAGTTTATAACGCTCTAGCACTGGGACGCCATTTCACATATATGTAGCATGATTTCCCGCCCAGTCACGTTATCTTGACACCAGACCCACTAGTCCTAACACTAGCCTTATAAAGCTGAGAGACAGCTGTTAGTACCATTTTCTAAAGTCTTTGTTATGACTCTGCCAGAGATCGAGTCTATAACCTCCCACATCCAAGACGGACGCTCTAACAATTAGGCCAAAAGATCGGTCTGGACGAAAATAACTTTGGCTGCAAAGAATGAACATTGCACGTGCCTACTAATCCTAACTTCATCGACTTGCCAAGCAAGAAAACTTACTTTCAAACGCATTGGCATCCTACTATGTTAATTCATATCTTACGATCAACCGTGTGTGGGATGTGCTCGAAAAGTAGTGACATCTGGAAACGTTGTGATAGTGTTTGATCAATTGCTGGGAATGTTTCGGAATGGGAATGATCAGACAACAAAAAGCAATTTTAATCACACAAGTTTGGGTTCGCATTAGAGAAGCAAAATTCAGTTTTGATAAAGGTCATGATGTTCTATTTGTCACTATATCATGATCTCAGAAGTCAACAATGTCAGGGTCTTGCGCGAATACTTCTAAACCTGAATCTGGTACAGCTGTTAGGAATGAATTTCTGATTGGACAGATCGGAAACTTTTATCCTTTCCTATGTACAATTTAGGAGGTCACCAGATTTAGTTTCCCTTGATCATTATGGCTGTGTTTTCGTAGCCCATTGAGGGTAATTGTTTATTACTAGGCAATATATTTGTTGTAGATAACCATGTAATCGTCAATCTTTGTTTGAATAAAATATGTGATCCTTTGTTGAATGTTCAATCCTTGGTTTATATTCATAGTACGCAGTCTATAGGGACATAACAAAGAGATGTTTTAAAATTTACTTTGATCAGGAAATATATTTTGTACCTGACACATTTCTAGTCAGACGTTTTATAAAGTTACTTTTCCTCCGAGTAGAGTTCATGCAATAAGTACTGACGTGAGCAATGCTCATTCTCTCAATTCAAGTCAAGTTGACAGAAAAGAGTACTAGTTATCCCACAATAGTTTGGTTTTCTTTGTTGTAGAGGTCTGTTAGCTATAATGTTGCCACACAACTAACAGTTTATTTTTTTAAAATGGTGTTCTTATTATAAAACGGAGACAACCTGTAGGGCGCGCTGCTGAAGAGGGGACAGCAAGCTAACCAATTATTATTCATATAACATACAGATTGAACATTTTTAATCTGGGTTTGTCCTTTAGGACTCTGGTAACCTTATCAGAAGATATTAAATCACTTTTATTGAGCAGGCATTAAGGATGATGATCCTTAAAGTTTGTCACAAGTGTCGAGTACCTAACCAGAAGATATTAAATCACTTTTATTGACCAGGCATTAAGGATGATGCTCCTTAAAATTTGTCACAAGTGTTGAATACCTAATCAGAAGATACATAAGGCTCAAATGTAACGTATTCCTGCATTTGACGATACATTTAATAGAATATTGATAGGTTGTGTTAGTTTATTGCCTACGATGATGTCTGGCAGCAATAATTATTCATCATAATTCATTCCTCTACAAGATTCCTAGACAAAATGTTTTGATAAATATTAAAAAATACAGTAAATGGTTCGTTACAGTGTGCTGTACGCTCTTGAACTTCCTAAATCTATCAAATCTGATCAAATATCAGTTTGTTTTTTTTTCCACTGTAATTTTTCGTCAAGTTATTCATTCAATATGCATCCGAAAATTTAGATGTTCTTCCTGTCTTTCAGTGCATCTAGGGGCATTAGAAAGATTTTATCAAACTTGGAGAAATATGATTTCGGCAGTATTTTTCTAATGCAGGGAATATTGGGACTATGGTGTTATTTAGTTGTTATGTGCTCTTTGGAAATCAGGTAATGTCCACTTCATCTGTGTTATTATGCTTTTTAAAAGTTAGATATAAACAAGTCAATTAAATTACAACAATAATACTCCTT
Source organism: Potamilus streckersoni (assembly GCA_016746295.1). Lineage (NCBI taxonomy): Eukaryota > Metazoa > Mollusca > Bivalvia > Unionida > Unionidae > Potamilus > Potamilus streckersoni. The sequence goes on along the minus strand of JAEAOA010001069.1, from coordinate 1,696,385 downwards.
GGTAGCGAGAAAGAAGCAATTTTGCAACGTCAATATGTTAAAGAACCATGTGTTAGTAATAAACCTGTACATCATTTGATCATTTAGATTATCTTCTCCACATAAGAAGGATATAAATGAGTGAACTCGGATTTTAATGATCCAGGTATAAGGAATCTTAGGAATGTAGACATACTGGCTTATCTGGATCAGACACATTCGCAATACAATCGTGAACTAAAATATTTATTAAATGAATACTAAAAACTTGTCTTCAAGTGTTTCAATACTGCATGGAGTATACATTTTGAGAGATAATAATTTATTTTATTATACAGTTTGTTTAAAATATCTATCTTCATCAATTCAACGACAGGAGAGAAAACTATTTTTCCTGCATGACAAATGTATTACCTGTAAAATACAACAGTGATTGGAATTATTGGTCTTCTTGTTTGAATTGTCTTTTATGAATGTTAAAGAGCCGTACATTTCGGGATTTGTGCTGAGGAATGTCATAGTTTTGTTTTACTTATAGTTTGGACTTGCAGTGGTACATTTGCTCTGATATTTGCTTGCTATACACGCTGTACTCAGCATCAATATGATAACGATATTGACAAAATCTAATAGTATCGTTATCAGTAAAAGTCTTTATATGATGAGCAACACCATGGATTTAAACTAAGTAATGTGGAAAAGGAAAAGCCAACTCCTTCCATAAAATTTAACAATTTATATATTACCCTGAACGAAAAGTAAAGTTTTGCAAAAAAACTTTCGGTTTTTAAATTAGATCCCATATAGCCCCAACCGTATTTTGAGTCCATTTGTAACGAATTCTTGCAATGAATTGCAGTGGTGTTCCGAATTAATTTAATATTTTTAATATGGAGACATTGTTACGACCCTGTAGTTTAAGTGCGTGTTAAGGAATTAATTTTATATAAATCTTTTTATTTTATTTTTATTTTCTTAAATGTAATTATTAACATGATTATATCAATTTTAGTCTGCTATGTTGTTAAAAACACCGTGTGTACTTGAGTTGTAAATGTGACTCATGTGAGGAAGTGTTATGTATGATGGCAAAATCAATAAATGTAAACATTCAGGAATAGCTATGAAAACGATTGGCTGATACTTGGTCAGGGTGTCCTAATGTTCAGAAATATTGCGAAATTGCATGCGTCCTTCGTGTGCGTGTAATTCAAACGACGTATTAGCTTTCTTAATATGCTGAGGTATATTGTAAGACAGACAGTCGTTGAGTCATTTCATAAAGTCGTTTATTGTAACATCATAGATTTACACAACTTCTATTACCTTAAAAAGGTAATTTTTGCGCTAGAAGAAGTATTCTGATCGTAGAACAACATGTATTTTGTTAATGGAGCTAATTTTACTTCGTTTGTTTAAAAAAAAATTGTTGTTTTTTTTTTCGAGAACAATATTACTGATTTGGACAAAGACTTTACCGAAAATATTCTAAATTGTAACGGAACAATACAGCTGAGCTTTACTGTGTCAATTCTGGATTTTTATGTTAGCCTACGTCTGACGTCATTATCCGCCATTTTGGACCGGAACTGAACATCATACTTTATTTAGAACTTTTTGCAGGACTGATCTTCATCTTTAGAACAAACAATTTATATCTTTTCTGTAAACCGTAAGTCCTGTTTAACATATTTTCGTTATTTCATGTTTTCTAGGAAAATAAATTATTTTTGTTAAAATTTACAAAACGTGTTGTCTTCACTCCTTCTTTGTTACTTTGAAGGAGCTGATAGGTAACAACAAACCAATACCATGGAAATGAGTTGATGTAACACATGTATTTAAAACAATTCACAATACTCCAAAGATAGTGTTTTAGTCTAAAAGCGTAATAAGCGTTTTATTTGAATGGCATTGAATCTTAAAATGATAATCTCCTGATATGACCTAAACTAAAAGATTTGTCCTATGTAAAAGTGCGAATAATTAATTCTAGGATAAATAAATATTACATGGAAAAGGATATTACAATAAGAAAACCAAAAGGACGGTCCTTTTTAACAAAAATATTAATCCATCTGTAAATATAATTGTTTTCTAGAATACGCTTAGGTCAAACCAATCTTTCAAACCACCGGAGAGGTTCATTTAAATGAAATAAACAAAAATAAATAGTCAATCAGGTCAAGCAGAAATAAACTCAGTTTTGAACGAGGTCAAGTGCAGTAAACACTGTAACATTACAAAAACGTGTAAGGAAAGAAAAAAAAAACTTAAAACTAACATATAAACAATTTATCAAATTAAATATGTATAACAGTTATATAAATAATAATGTATGAATGTCACAAGATGTCTTAGGAATGCCCTATGATATACAATAATGACATACAAAATTGATTGATGTGCCCAACGACACTGTTGCATTACTGCAATACAAAATGTTACATCAACTATTTCTGTTCACTTCTCTAATGAATGTCAGTGGGTTGTGATCACAATCGGGGAAAAAAACACTCAACTAATATAAATTTTAAAGTGGTGTAAAGTCAATATAAAGGACATTGCTTCTCAGCAGTAGAAAAGGTTTTTTGGTGCTTGTTTAATGGTTTTACAAATAACACACTGGATGTTCTAAACCACAGGTTTCTTCCTTTGTCAATACTTCACCTCTTCTGACATCACCTAAGTCAGCAAACATTTTATATAACTTGGTTGAAAGTTAAAACTAAACGAATTTGCATATTCGTACGTTTGGCCTTTAATTTATAAACATAATTACTGACAAATTGCCTGACTAGTGAAACGCTTGGATTTTTAACTCAATAAATTGGTAAGAGGTTGGGCAAACGTACAAACGTGTGAGCAGCCTTTCCGATAGTATCCATCCATACCTAAAATAGCATTAAATGAGATTTACGATATATGCCGGATATTCAGCACGATATTTGATTTGAACTTTAATAGCTTAATTTCATTTGGCACACTTATCCTTAAAATCTAGCACAAGCACTGCAAAGCTTTCATTTTCCTACATTAATTGTCAAATTTGCATGAAACAGTAGCTCATAAAATTCGCGAATAGTGTCCGATCGATCTTTGCAGATCTCGTTGTAGACGATGATGTCATCCATGCATGTGTCATAATTATCTAGACCAGATGTTAGTTTGTTCATTAAAAACTGAAAGGTGAAGGACACTCTTAGATACCAAATAACAGTATATTACATTTGAAAGGTCTATCCGAAGTTAGAAATGCTGGTTTTCCCTTTGCTCTTTCCGTAAACGGAGTCTGCCAGTATCCTCATATAAAAGTTAACCTTGGTAATATACCTTTAATTTCCAAATTTTTCATTGAAGACTTCGCCTCTTGTTATTCGAAATTAATCTGCTTGGTAACACGTCACATTTTTACTTGGTGTATGTTCATCTGGTTTGGCACTTGAATACACGATGATCTTCACTTTCGTTTTCGTGGATCTATGAAATTTGTTGTGAAAACATTTACGCTGGAGAGGTTTCATCATGTAATGATGCTGTTTCGTAGGTGTAGAATATAAGGTACATTGTATTTGTGGGTTAGAAAACATCTGCAAACAATTGTTCTTGCTAACATGATGCTATTCTGGCATCGTTTAAGTCATCATTATGTGGGCAAATGAAACCAAAGTGACTGAATGATTACGATTGGTATCTATATCAACATAACCATTTAGAGAAATCGATAAGGCAAACGTGTGTTTCTAGTTTCCAATCTCATGAGGTTTAGATGTATAAAATAAGCCGCAAAGGTTCATTTTAAGTGCATGTGGAACATACGTCATTGCTTGAAGAAGATTGAGCCTTAATGATCATCTGATTGGGTATTCCTAACATTTGCCAATTGTAAAAATTGTATGGTATTTAGAAATTTAATTTCTTATCAATAAAAATATCCAAGATTTTGTGATAAGCTTTGTTGAATTTTAAATGAGAAAACAGAGGAGTTTCTTATCAATATAACTTAGTTACAACAGTTAGTTTTATAGCCCACTAACACTCGTCACCAGCTTGTCTTAGGTGATTTCAAATTTAATTAAGGACCCCATTTAGCACAGATTGAAAATTGTGTTGAGACATATTTAGATTAGAATTCGATAACTATGGTTTTCTTGATGAGTTGCCTGATTTCTCAAACATCATCGTCGTCACAAAATTGTGATATGTCTGTTTTGGTTCACTCAGATTTTTCTAGATAATTTATAATGATGTTAACGAAGGTTTAGCTAATAACACATTCTTTATGACAACCATTGTCTCGAGTATTAAATGTCGGAATATTGATCCCATATTTTAATCTTTGTGTCTCTATTAGCAAATTTGAAATGATGCGGTGTAAACAGCCTTTATTTCCAGCCTTGCAATAAAACCAATGGTTCATACTAGTTCAAATGATTTTTGCCAAATGTCATTCACATTTGCGCCTGGATTGTAATGCTTTATTAATGCTGAAGTTTGGCCGTACTTGTTAGCCTACTGTTGGTGTTTTCTTCGACATTTGCTTTGGTTTTGAGAGATTAAGTTGATTCGTTCGAGATGGTGCTTATGTTTGATCTTGATTATGATTTCCACTGCCTTGGAAGTATTGCTTTTTAGTTTGGTGGATCTTTAAGAATTTCGGTTTTCGGATCTTGGGTTTGGTCATGGTAACTGAAATTCGCTGTTTCCATTTTTGTGGTATGATTCAAATGTTCCAAAAGTGTTTTCCTGGGTCCATCATTATATGCTCAAGATAATCTATCAAGCTCTCATATATTTCATACCCTTATTGGCTTTTTCCGGATAGGATATTTTCTAATATGTGTTAGTTTTAGCAGGTTATAGTTTTGTATGCCTAACTCAATTGGGTGTCTTTTGGTATGGATAGTTTCATTCCCGATTATTCTGTTCTACGGATAATCATTGCAGTTTCTGTATTAGTGCCCTGATGACATTTTCATTGTAGAGGTCGATATAACTATTTCTTCAAACAGTCATTGTGTTGCCTTTGAAGCCTGTCTAGAAGATATACTATCTCCATAGTGGCATATTTGTTTCTGTAAACATGAATGTTAATCTACGTATCGATTTATATAGATTGGTACCGCAAAGAATATGGTAGACGTGCGTATGTAGAGGAGAAAACCTTCAAATAAGTTCGCAGAAGTGAATGAAACTTTATCTTTTTAATACGTTCGACAAAGAGAATGTGAAATATCATCTGAAGAGAATTTGTTTTTAACAACCCTCAATCATTAACAAAAAGCAAAAATAAAAGTCAACCTGCTTATTATTAATAAGATGCTCCTCGCACTCAGAAAAGAAACGAATTATAACGGTCAATTTTAAACGTGAGCTTCTTTCCAAGGTTGGCCCTGCGGTTACAGGGTTGTATAATTGGCGAGCCGTGACTCACTACGTGTCTTATGAGGCGACTAAGTAAAGGCAACCTGTTTGACGTGGGTTGCCATCCGTGTTGGGGGAAGAAAGGGTTCTGATAGTTGGGCAAAGGCTTTCCAATGCAATATACTACTTTGATCTCTACTTTTTCCAGACGTGTGGTCGGGATGGGCCTGGTCTCGACAAATCGGCTGGTCACGCCGAGCACTAGATCTTTTTTATACTACCTTACTTTCTATATATTCTCCTTGTATCTCTCTTAATAACACCGTTGTTACATATTATTTCCCTTTAATTTTCCCTTTCCTACATTTTACAAGTCTTTGTAGAAGTCGCTGGTTTAATCGTGAGGTAATGTTACAGACTGAGTATAACACCAGTATATCCCTGCCATTTCGAAAGTATCCCCTAGTTAGCATTCGTGATGGGTGATGATCACGGGTGGTAAAGTCACAACAAACAAAATGGAAAGCTCAAATATATCAACTAAAGCGTACCAAAACAGGATCTGATTCAGATGACGAACCAGGTTGTGTTGATTCATTTATACGCTTTATTGTTAGACAGACTAAATGTGCCACAAAACCGCTTAATGTTATTTAAAAAACAATTATAGGATCGATTGATACATCAAAAGGTATAAATAATTGAAATCGGGCTGCCTACTTGTCGAGGGTGAGCGACGAGGTCAAACAGAAAACCTAAAAACAATGAAAACTTTCTTTTATATTCCAGTGACTTCGTCTGCCCCCCCCCATGTTGAATACGTCTAAATGTGTCATCCACTGTTGTGACTCGTCTGGAGTCACCGACACGGACATCATTGCAGTAATGATAAACAAAGGTGTCACTGCAGTCCTCATAATACCTATCAAACGTAACAACCATCTGTAGGACACAAATACCATTATACTCACCTTCAGTAAACCATCCGTACCAGAGTTGTCAAAGTTGTTTTTATTTTTTGTTAGTGAATATTGACGCATATATTCCAAATCCACTTCGATGTTAGAATTGTTAAAGATATGGACATCATGAAGACCAATGTCCAAGAAGCTAAATATTTGGCCAAAGCGGAGGTAACTCTCACCAGGAAGCTCCGCATTGTGTCAACTGTAGAAAAAGAGCACCTAGCCAATTCCAAAGATTATGATACCTGAAAACAATTGAAGGAAATTCAGAGAGTACAATATACATCCGAAATCTCCAATCGAGAGGCGAAAAAGCTAGTAAGGGCAAAATCATCTCTTCCTGGACCATCCTTCTTCACTCTAGTGAAGAATAATTCTAATTTATTGAAGGTCCATCAAACGCAAACAGATGAACCCTAGTTAACGTCAAGCAATAACTCCCCTCATTACCAAACACACGAAATCATGGCATCTACCCAAACAACATTCAACATTAATAAGCCACTGAAATCCCCAAAGAAAAAAAAAAACAGATGGCAAGGAAATAGGAAGCAGAAATGGTCAGAATACTCAAACTCAATAACAGGCTTGGTTTTATTGAGAGGATTGATGCAGAATATACTGCTCCGTGTCCAATCTAATTTTGAAGAATACCATCATACAATGAAACTAATTACAATGATAATTTTCTGCGTTTAACCAAACATGATCCAGCAATAATATGCCTTCAGTAAACCATTTAAAACGATTCAGACAACATCGTACTTAAAAAAAACTACTCCTTGTTTAACAATTTCTTACAGATTTTTGACAGGGTCTCAGGAGAGGTTTCTATTGCTGGGAACAATAGAGCCACACATATAATCATCCCTTTAAACACAAATTTGCAAGCAAATGCTCTGAGCGCCACTCTACTTTGAGTGATTTTATTTTGTTCTATTTGTATATCGCCAAACACCAACTTATTACCAAATGAATTAGACACGTGTGTTCAACAACTTCCCGCGCCGTTTGTTTTTCATGGTGATTGGAATGCCCATAAAATTTTATAGGGATCAAAATACATAAGCGACAGGGGCAAAAAGGCTGGAGATTTTATTAATAGATATGACTGTCTATTTAATACCATGTCTCCGACGTACGTGCACCCAGAAATGGGAACGTACACATGTATCAGCTTAACAATTTGTGCTCCTTCAAAACTTTTGGATTGTAATTGGAAGGCCATTGATGACCTTCACATCAGGGATTACTTTCCAATCTCTCTTAAAATACACCAAAGTTACAATTAATAACACTATTCCACAGTGGAGTTTAAAGAAAGTTGACTGGGCCAAATTTGAAACACTTTGTACAGCTAGACTTAACATGATTACCATTTTAAACGATAATGATCCTATCCGTCAATTTGCATCCGTCTTAAGAGATATTGCAGAAGAATTAATTTCCAAGTCCACGCCAAATTGCAAAAAGCAATAAACCGTGGTTCACTAAAGAATGCAAATAAGTCATTAGACATCGCCGAAAAGCACTGAAAATTTAATAATCGTACAACCCAAAAATATTTAACTACATACCGTATTATTCGTTCCAAAGCTGGCCGCACATTAAAGAAAGTAAACAAAAATCAAGAAAAAGATCTGTTTCAAATTTAACTCTCCTTCATTACTTAAGAAAATTTATGATACGAACTTCAAAATAAATGGAAAGGGAAAATATAATCGCTTCCAACATCTAAAGCTAAATAACAACAATTTTAACACCAAACAGAATAGCTATTGTACATGCTGATTGTTTCTCAAATAACACCTCATCGTTTTATTATTCCGGACCTTTGCAAAAAATCAAAGCTAATAATATCACGGTTAAAACTCACATCAACAATCTTAGTTATAAGCATTTAATTGCGTGACGATATACATTACCTATTTTTGAAAACCTTCCAGAATATCCTTAACAGTTCTTCTGGAAATCTTCAATGATTTAGGAATTACTAGTAATGTACCAAAAATTTGGAAAAAAGCAACAGTAATACCAATTCCCAAAACCAGGCAACGAAAGCGCAGATCCTGCGAATTATAGACCTATATCATTAACTAGCTGCGTATACAAAACAATGGAAAGAATAAGCAATTCTCGGCTTGTATGGTACTTGGAATTGCATCAATTTAATATCTTCTTTCTAAAGTGGCTTTTGTTATGGTCCTAGTACAAATAATCATCAGGTTAGACGTGAAACGTTCACTCGCATCGCTTTAATCTAGAAAGAACAATTATTAGATGTTTTCTTTGCTTTGAAGGAGGCCTATGACACATCGTGAAAGTACGGAATGTTATATGATCTGCACGATCTGGACCTGCTTGGCCGACTGCCCTCGTTCATATCAAACTTCTTCTCAGACAGGAAATTCAATGTATGAGTGGGCTCCAACCTCTCTAATATGCATGATCAAGAGATGGGAGTGCCCCAGGGTAGTATTGTATCGGTGACGCTTCTCCAATAGCATCACCAAGTGTCTGACTCAAGGTGTGATTGCTCCCTATATGTTTATGACTTTTTGATATGTTACAGATGCACATGCATATAATCCAAAGACAATTACAGCAAATACAAACGAGACTCACACTTGGTCTAATGCATACGGATTAAATTGTTTTAAATCATAAACTGTATCTATGCATTTTTGTCAGTTATGAAGCTATCATGATGGCTCAAATCTCACAAAAGACGGCACACCCATTCAAGTTGTTGAGGAAACAAACGTGTTATGTATTATCTTGAACAGAAAACTGACTTTCATTCCACACATGAATAATTTGAAAGTTAACAGCTTAACGTTTCTAGATTTACTTAAAGTAAGAAACGCACACTGACCGGATTGCTGATAGGAGAGTCATACTAAGTTTAGACAGAATGTTTATCCGCTTGAAACTAGACTATTGTTGCGTTGCATATGGTTCAGCTAGGAAGTCCTATCTGAAGATGCTTGACCCAGTTCATCATCAGGGAATAAGACTTGATCAGGGAGTATTTAAGACATCACTGTGTGAAAGCCTAATTGTAGAAGTGAATGAACCATCTTTATTACAACGTAGAGAAATAATTTCCGCATAGTATGCTATCAAATTAAGATTTAGATCTCTTAACCTAGATTTTTCTGATGTTTTTGAACCCAAATATAAATCTCATATGCCAATAAACCAAATGTCACACCTGCCATTGGCATTCGAACTTCATCATTCCTTGAGAGTACCCAAATTAATGTTTCAAAAATTCTGAAAACGGCCTTCTCCTAAACACCTATTTGGCTACTCGATAAACCAAAGATACCTTTCACATTAAACGATGAAAACGAATTGGAGACAATCCCTTCCATCTTCCACAACTCTTGCCATGATCTCATTGTCCAATTTGAAAATTATATAAGAATATATACTGATGGATCAAAAGAAAAGGAAAAGGCTGCTGAAGCCTTCGTTAGTGGAAAACATAAAACACAAGTTTGCTTGCAAAATCATACATCAATATTTTTCAGCCGAAATCAGAGCAATAGACTTTGTTTTGCAATATATTGAAAGCATGCGTATTTTAAAATTTTAAACAGCATCATCTTCTCCGATGCACGATCAGTAATTCAGTCATTACAAAATAAAAAATTGGAGAATCCATTAACTAATATTCTCCTTAAATATGCTGAGTTGTGTACCTCCTATAATATTATACTGTTGTTACCCAGCCATGTTGGAATTAAAGGAAATGACATAACATACCGTGCTTCTAAAATGGCCCTATTACTTGAACCATCTGATTTAATACACCGTATTCTGATTTTAATGTGGTATCAAAGACTCCTTACGTCATAAATGGCAGGCATCATGGAATACTATACAAAAAATCAAATTTATATTATTATCATCGACAGGCTACTAATAAATACTGTAAATCACTAAATATTCTATGGCAAATTGAAGACTATACTGATGATACAAATCCTCACGATATTGTAAATACACCGTGCAATATGAATCATAACATCTTGGTTGCAATTCTAGGGAACGTAGCTGATTTCTTTGTATGTTAGTTGATGAAGTTTAAAGGGTTACACTGTATGCGACACACACGAAATGTTTCTCTCCCTTCTAGGAAAGAATAATAACTTTATGTCATCTTCGGTGGAAAAATTCAAATTCACTATGTCCTGTAATATTTGAATCAGCTGAATCTGGTTATTGATTTTTTGTGAACCTATGAAGTAATACATTTACATATGATAATCGATTGCGTGAAATCAATTCTTCTTCTTTGTTACGGTATTTCGTGTTAAAAAGTGATTATTTGTCATATCCTTTAAAGTTTAACGAATCGTTATAAACATGAAATGTGTACAGTCTGTACCCCATTTTTCTTTGCTTGTGAGAACGTTTCTTATAATTATTAAGCTGATTTCCAACCAAAATCGCTATCAGCCTACCACAATGTGTATGATACACAGGCATGCCATGCCCAATAATCAGAACAATGCATTTAAAATGTTTTAGTGACTTGGGTTGTATTAAATTTGCTCTGAAAGAACAAAATATAAGAAAATGGAAAATATGTAATGCCAAAGATAGAACACTACACGAGTACAAGGGTAAAACAATGGTAGCTTATAAAAGACCACATAATTAGTGTATCACGATGAAAGTTTTCTTAAATGTGTACATACAAACTTGTTGATACTTAAATAGGTAAACAGCATTGGATGATAAGAATTTACAAGATATACAGCTGACAACTTGGAACCGGGTTAGTAGCGAAAGACCTACTAACATTTACAGGAAGCAAATGAAGCTTTAAGCTGCGTAGATTTGATTGTGATTGAACTAAACGAGCTGTTTGGTCCACTTAAAGGTAGATATAATACAGTTATCTATATAGACAATATCCATAATTATACAGACACATTTAAAGCAAGAACACAAATGAAGATAATATTACCAATGTCTACAAGAAACTCGTAGTACTTGAAAATGCTATATTAAACATTCGAAAGGTTATTTAGGAGAAATACCATTAACATTTTGCTAAAATTTATAATGGTTCAGATTAAAACCAGTGTTCTCTAAAACATAGCATACAAAACCTATTTAGACCAAGATCAAAGACGTATCATTTTACAATTCAGTATTATAACTTTTTTGAGAAACAATGCAATTGAATGTTTTCTTAAGAAACTAAAATCATCGTAACCAATAAGCCAAGACTACAAAAATATATTATTTACACGGGCTAAACGGACAGGCACACATCAACTGTTTGCAATTATTACCATTTACTATTCTTATACAATGGTTGGCCTACAATTGAACGCATATTTGCATGATACATGTCACAGCTGAGGTCCTGTCAAAAGAGAGTATGCAAAGGACAGGGAATACAAAATGCATTATTCAGCTGGTAACAATAATGGTAACGCGTCTTGATTTGCCCTAAAATATACCTTCTTAGATAAGTCTGCAAATCCGAACAAGACCAAAACGAAAATGTATTAACATTCAAAAGGCACTGAGCGGTGTAAGTGTGCATTAGTATTGTTGCTGTGTAATGGTGAATCTAGAGTTGTGTATTTGTTTGAATTAGTGCATACTTTTAATTTCTTTCTTGCTGATAGCGTATAACCCTTTTATTATATGCTCATTTTAACTCGGTCTCTGTTTTTACATTCTCAAAAGAGTTCATTAAGTTACGACATTGCCTTTTTGTTCACTTCACTCATGTGTTCCAAATAATATATTAGGAACTACTTTGTAAACAAATCATATACACTCGCGTAGTAGACGCTTTGTGTTTCGGTTGATTAAATTTATTTTTGAATGAACCAAAGCAGATGTTCCTATACCGCCACATCCAGCTGCTTTGCCACATTCCACTTTAACATTTTTGTTACAATGTTACTGGATTAAGCTAAAGATAGACTCCAGACATGACTGCATCCTTACAAATAACACGCAAGTAACAAGGCAAATCGTATCTACTCTAGATGTTAATAAGAACGAAAGAATGTATACTTACAGTTTTACATCCTGAATTTCATCAATATATACTTTATTAGTTTTTGCAAATCCGAATTACATAAGCCAAGTTATGGGTTCTAAAGCATGATTATACATTTGGAAATTGAGCTGTAACTTCGATTACAGTTCAAGTGCAATTGCATCCCCATTACTGCACTCAAAATGAAATAAACGTTATATTCCATAATGTCCTCTTGATACTTACAATTGAGCAACTTCATATTTTCACACATTATGATTCCAAGAATTCAATGACAGAATATAAATACTTGCAGACCTCAATAAGCTGCTCCCTTGCTGCCGAAATCAGTTGTACTTTACATAGAATTGACAAGGACAAATTATTCATTATCACGAAATTAGTATACTCGACAAAAGTAGAAAGAACTATTTGTTCCATGCTAAAAAGAGTTTGTTGCAATGTACATTCTTTCACAATATGGCTCGAAATTTCAATTTTAAGTAGACCCAAATACCATTATCTTTCGAAGAGAATGTCTACCGTGCGACTGCTTTCAAACTTATCATTGCGCAATAATAATGATTTTGTTGTATAATGATGAATTTGAGCTTGTGTATTTAGGTTTAAATACAGCATAAATCCATTTATTTTGTTTCGATTGGAGTACTATTGATTATATAATTAAATATTGGGTTGAATAAGAAAAAGAACATATTATAAAGAGGTTACTGCATTTTTGTGCGAAAATATGAACTCGTTTGTCGGATGGATATACTGCACTCCAACGTCGTTGTCCGAAAAAAATAGTTCATCACCTATAATTAATAAGCATTGGATTCGAACAGGAAATGAGTATATCTCTGTATTTGGACTAATATTGTACTCAAAAAGTAGTGGAATTTTGCTGCAAAATTTAACTTTGAAATTTGTCGTTACAAATGCAGATTTTATAAGTATTGTTTTCCATCCACTCTTACGTATATATAAATAACATCAATTCTTAGTTCATTATAATTTAATCAGCTGCATAATTTTATGTACGAATGGCATATATTGGCAGTTTATAAATTTAGAAACGCAGAATAGATTTTCTTCGAAATCCATAAAACGGCTATTATGATTTATTCTGATCAGTTATTTAGATTTACAGTTTGTTCGAGTAATTTCTCAAGGCACGAAATATTTTGTGTTTATTTTAATTAAAGGTGAAAGTAAATTATTCGTTTTCATGCCCATGACTGTTAATTCAATAAGTAACACTCCAATTATATAATAATTGTCACATTAGCTTAGAAACACGTAACAGTCTTCATTTATTTGAAAATGTTCGTTGAATTATTACTTAAAAATCCATACTCAACATAATCTATTACAAATGAAAAAAAGCAAAGTGCTTAAAAAGGTAACTAGGCTGTCCTGCATTCGCCTGTGGAAATTTCTGCAATTTGTCTTTTTTGGTTGATTCACTTTTATGTCAGAAGGTTGGCATCTATCGAAGCTTCATCAGATTACTATACCTTCCGATGGTATTTGTTAGAGAAAAGAACGGAGCAAAACTTGATTTGAAATTCGAATGAATTTTCCATTGGATATTAAAGAGATTTGTAAGGACAGTAGTTAAAGAATTTTGTTCATTATATCATTTCAATTTACTTCAGAATTCGATTTTAGTAAAATCCATGGTATTTACAAAATTTAATATCAGTCTCACAGTAAACGTGACGTAACAATACTGAATGATAGTGGATTCTTACGTGTCATTAGCGTGTCAGATCGCAACGTGTGCAAGACAAAAAATAAGATAGTAACATCTAATGTGCCTCTGTTTATTTGCAACGTCAGCGCCTATGTGAATATTCAGAGAAGCTACTTTAGATGTAATATTTGGAAGCCTAATTATTATAATTAACACGCAACAATGCCATGAGTTTGTGACATTTTATCTTAGAATGACATTATATAACTATATAAAGAGGAAAGCTAGAAGAAGGGTATATAAGTAATTGTTTGGCTTGAAGCGAATGCAAATAATCATAACGACATAGACAAACAATAAGCACAGTTAAATTCTTGAATTACCTCTTGTTCATTCATTAGGGCTAGCTTTTTTCCGGTAAGTGTTCAAAGATGTTCAGCAATCTGAGCTTCTTGTGCTGTACCTTGTTCATCCAAATCCTATTTTTATTGATTTAGTATTAACGAAAATAAAAGTTCAAAACGGAATACAATCATCTTACACATTTGTAAGTTTAGTGTTATCAATTCAAAGTGTAAAGCATTACATTTTGTAGCAGACACCTTAGACAGGAATGTGAAGAGTTTATTCACTCTTTCAATACGCCATTATTTTGTAATGTATCTGAACGCTATTGGCATTGAAAGTAGATGCTTTTGTATGTGATCCAAATAAAATACATTTATATTATTGACGCTACATATTTAACTTGCCTTTAGCTGTAAAATGTTTCATGTAAGAAAACTAGCCAATGTTCATTTATTTTTTATAAATGTTAAAAATGTCAAAGAATAAGGCAATAAATAACTTGGTTTTACCTCAAATATATTTTTCACTTTTATTCGTTGCGCTTGCATTCACTGTTACCCGGAGGTGAATCTTTTTTCTCCAGGTAAATGTTCTGAAATCACATGCGGCGAAACGTCGCATAAAGCATGGTATACACGAGCATTTTATTATAACTTTATTCACTCCAATGGATTTAAGCTTGATATATTTCGAACTGAGAGACAAGTCGTTTGGATTTTGTCAGTGGAGTGGACGTTCTGCACAATGTTCCGCGTCTATTTGGATGATTAAGGCTGACGTTGCCTGATAAAGGCTGAAGGGATCTGATTAGGACCGACGGTGTCTGATGTGGGTTGACGCTGTATGTTTGGGACTGAGTCTGTCTGTTAAGGGCTGACGGTAACTACCTATGGATGAGGAAAGCTGTCCGTATAGGAGTATGCTGTCTATACGTATATTTAAATTCATAAATACATGTCGTGGAACCATGATGAAAATGGATGCGGGTCAATCCAAATGGTCTAGTGAAACTGTAGATTAACAGTATGTGAATTGAATGATCTATTTAAACTGTAAACTAAAGTTTGTGAATTGAATGTCTTTTCAAGTTTGATATGTGGATTCAATATTGTTTAACATACAATATTTACACGAAATTATTGTTCATTATTCATTGTTTACAATATTGTTTGCACTATATGATAATATTGCTCATTATTCATTAGTTAGCTGAAGCATTGCTTACATTACATAAGATAATTGCTCATCAATCATAGTTTGTTTGCATTATGTGAGATTACGTGAATCTCCTTTTCATAACATGGTTGGCATATTTGTATCTATCATTTCGATGCTAGAGGTAAATTAATCATGTTTTAGTATTTTAGTCTCTTCGTCATTTTATGAATGTGTAGGGTGATTGGATCGATTGTATGATAGGAGTGGGAGATTCAGTTTATTTGTATTTTTCATATATATAATTATATAATTATAGTAATTCATTTTATAAATTCCTATCATTCATCACATTATGTTTGTGTTTTTTCTTTAATCCAAGAAGATGAAATCACTCAGTTTCAATTCTGCCCGTTTTATATCGAAAGCATGCTATACTATCAATGATACGCACCTGAAGATGTGCGACCACATTATGGAAACTGATATTAACAAACTAAATGTTTCTATGTTGATAGTGTTTTGTATTTCAATACTTCTTTTTAGTCTGAAACATGATATTGTCTCATTTGTTTAAATTGTTTATCTAATTAATATTAAGTGTAGTGATTATTTATTGCTGGATTTTGCGAACGTGCAAAGGTTCTATTTTTTATGTTTTAAGGAATGTTAAATTGTATATGTGGACAGGTTGACAATTACTAGTATAAAATCTATTAATTAATATGTTTACAAGTTTAACACTTTTTCCTACTGAACCGGTTCATCAGAAACTCTTATACAAGACTTTCATCATATCCCATTGGATGGGTTCCATTATATGTGTTCTATGACTATGTTACGTAAACGTATTAATAATGGGTTTGTTTAGCCCTCTTACCTGTATGCAAGTACTAGGACAGTGCAATCTTTGATGCTTATTTCTGGTTCCTTTCGTGTAACATCATGTCTGCAGAAGCATTATATATTGTGTACAAAATATTAAATGACATGTTTACCGGAATCAGATTTAAAACGTACATTTTTATTCTTATAGTAACATCTTCTAGAATGGAAAATTATGTTAAGTGACAATATTTTTGGAAACAGGTTATGGTAACCTATGTTAAGTAGGGTTTATATAATCTGGTCTTTCTGAAAGTTGCACATTCTTGCCTTAAAATCTAAAGCAGAGTCAGTCAATACTTGCGCTCCAATGTCAACTTAGGTGGATTAATTTATTCACTAGAGTTTCAAAGTGATCTGACATAAAAATTCACATAGTCTTTTCTAAAGAAGGAGCACGAACTTACAATATAGGCTACAACTGATTTTTGTGTTCCGAACAAGCCAAGCAAATTCAACTATTTTGTCACAGTGAAGCCCTAATTACTGGTACAAACCTTAGATTTCAGTATTTCATACGAAACTTTTACACCTTTGAAAACCTTTTAAGTGTTCACTTGGCTGTTGTTGTGTATGTTTTCTAATTTTTCCAAATGTTCCTAGACAAAGATATATATTCGCAAGTGATTATCGCTAGATAATGCACGTCCACCTAATTGACGTTTAAGTGATAGTGCACGGCATTATCTGCTCTTGCAGGGCAGAGTATAGATGCCTAGTAATTTATTTTGCTTTAAAGAAAGCACGTGAAGAAAACAAATACATATAAAAGTCTGCAATAATCTCAAAGTAGTGTTTTAGTCCAAAACTGTCAATTATCATTTTAGTTATTCCAGGTATAGTTTGAATAAATAATTTCTCACATTATTTTTGAACACAGCTATACATAGATAGATAATGTTTGTTTATATGTTTGTTATATGAAAGAATAACTGTGTTTATTGAAACCCTATATAACAACCTTAAACTTAACAACACGAGTGAACGTGGGATAAGCTATTAATTCTCCAATATCCTAGCACCAAAAGGCTATGATAAAATTTTTACAATTTACCAATATCTTAAAATAAAATCAACACTCTTGAACAAAAGGCAGACAAAAATATAGATATACCTAACACAGCCTCATTAAGTTAAGAACAATTTATACAGTATAGTGTTTTCTAAGAAATTAGTTAAACATCCATATGATACTATATTAAATAAAATTTCAAAGGAAGATAATTTAGGGATGACACAAAATACACCAAAATACAAATCTGTACTTCAAAACACATGCTAAAGTACATATGCGGAAGTACTATCTGGTGTCGGCATAACACTATCGTATGAATTCCACTTCCAATTACTTGGTCTTATGAAATCACTGTCCAGATATTCCTGCTGGCGATGATTCAACTGTGACGATGCTCCAAGATTTATTTCAACGGCATGGTATATTGTATTTGTTCTCATTAGAACATCTGTATAAAAGTGTTCATATTCAGCTAATATCAGTCTTAATACATAGTTTTCTTGAGACTGAACAGAGTGCAGATGAATACCTGATAGCGTATGTTCACAAAATATTTGACAAGGACTAAAACTTATTCATTCTGGAATTGATTCCCACTAGCAAGCAACGTCAAATGAACAACCTTAATCCAATTCATTCCTATATGAAAGCAATGTGACGGAAATGTATAATTCGCAGTTTTATTAAATCTTTCCAAAGCCCATTCAAATTCTCTGTGCTACACAAAAGATCAATGCCTAATTCATGCAAAATATTTTGAAATACCCGAGAGATAAAAAGCCCTAATGATTCGCTCTTGTTCAGACTGGACTGATTTTCGAAGGAACAGAGATAAAAAAGATTTGGTTTTAACATTTATCGACGGAGATACTGGAGATCTTATTCACGCACAAATTACGGTCAATATATATTAATTGTCTGATTTGGTATTTGGCAAGGGACTTGTATGACATCAAATTATTATCTTACATGACTGCCCAATTTAACTTTATTGGACAAAATTGTCTGCTTATGACACAAATCTATGACCTTGTCCTCTTTGTTGAAAGATCAATTGAAATTTCTTTGTCATTATACTTCTGCAATCATTGCAACATTTAACAATCGAAAATGACGTGTCCTTTATTTGCAATAACTGCTAAGAGGAAAATATAATGCTTTCTGATCAGCCTTATCAGATATATAGTAAGAAGAATTCTTACAAATGAAACGGTGCAAGCTGAGAAATATTCATGAAATTGTGCAAGGTGTATTTTCTGATTTTTCCTTCATTTTTTAAACAAGGTAATTATTGTAATTTAGATGGATCCAACTCTTGAACACGTTCATTCACATGGGATATCTGGGTTCATCATAAGGTTTGATTAGCTGTTTTGGATGCGCACCGCTTATCCAATACATGCACTTTTTAACTTGCAAACTTCGATATGCTGTCATCCAGTTTATTTTCTTCATTTCGTATACATTTGTTGATGTCCAACAAATTTTAGCTGACAACATTTCACACTACAAACCTACACGTTATCATGTTTAACACTGTGCTGTAGGAATATGAAGTTTCACAATGCACATGATTTGCCAAGGAAGTATTTGTTGTGATAATACTTTCCAACAGACCATTGCTGTCTATTATTATATCGCCGGCTATAGTTGTATTTGCCACTTATGTCGCTCTTTTTGAATTTCCAGTTGCATAATTTTTTTTGAGGCCCATATTTTGATGACTCAATTTGATCTAGTTTTTTTCTGACCTGAGTTAAATTTACTACCCATTCACATATTTCATGATTATTAAAGGTGTATTCACGTCTGAAATATCACAATATTTGGTAAACTCATGGAATCCGTCCTCCCTTTGTAGGACTCTAAAACAATGTTATGTACATTCGATATTATTATGTGACCAATACGTGGATTTAAAACCATTAAAAGTGGTCAAGACAATTATCAAACAAGGTCGATATAAGTTTCCGAAGGAAACACTTAGCACCTCTGAAATATCATGGGTGGACCTCCAAGTTTTGTTGTGACTCTATTGCCCTAAACTAACTAGCAGAATATTAAAGAACAATAAGTTCAGTATGATAGTAATAAATTAATACATATATTTTGAATTAAATACCAAAAGATCGTAATTTTGCAATATAATGTTCTGAATCAATGCTCATATTCTTGAATTCCTTGACCTATCACTATGATATATCCCAGTATGCAATTGAATTAAATACCGAATACTCACAAAGTAGTGTTTTATTCTGAAACAGCAATAGGAAATTTGTATCCTCAATGAATAATTTAAATAAATAGTTCATCTCAATTTCTAAATGATCTCTAGTTAAATTCATGTCATAATGATGCATTAATAGGAATAAACATTTTAATGTCAAAACGCCAAGTCAGCATATACAAATTATAATGATCTTAGATGCAGCCAACATCTTTGGACAAATGTCGAACACACTTTAAATACATACAAATCAGAATGTCTCTAAACGTACACAATAATAACATCAATATATGCTATGACAGCTGTATCACTAATCAGAAAGGCGTGAAACATACGTTTAAAGCAACACTATCAGAATCAAAATAAGCATATCATTGGTGAACATATTTGGATTGTGTATCGACTAACATCACCTATCACCAATGGTCAATTATTAAAGGAATACAGTAAGAAGAAGTAAAATTTTACACAAAACATGAGTAAGGATTCCAATCTCTGTTCTGTTAAGCTCACAATTACTCAGAACTTACACACAAAATATAATGTCAGTCTACAATAATAATAAATGTAGATCTAATTAATGTAAAACCATCTTTGATGAAACGCAACACATAATAGCCTAGTTTATGACGTAGATATTTGTTGATAAACCATGGGAATGAAAGGAGTAAAGTATGAAGACACACCAATTGTCAAACCTAAACACTATCGTTGTTGATGAATATTTAGTTTGCTTGCTTGCAAAGAGTCAAAATAAGGTATATGAAGAATATGTTTACACTTGATGTTTGTATACCAAGATGCATTGCTAAACAATCAGAACTAAAAACAGAAGCTGTTGAAGGAAACATGTCATGTTAAAATATCAATTACTAAGCATTGTTTACCCTGTCCACGGATGACTCAGTGCTGACTTCTTTATCTCATTAACATGCAACACATACACACGTGTCCGTTAACCACACACTGGTAAAATTTAATAGTATTTGCATTAGAGTGTTCAACTATTGATATTGCCATTAGATTCGAGAAACTGTAGCGATTATTTGTAACGATATTCTCTTTCAAATGTGCTTTTCATTTTTGTCCTCATGGAAAAGAGTTTCTAACTTTCATATCAATTGTTTCCATAATTGCTCAACTATTCTCTCAAAATCTCTTGGCATTTAAGCCTCCTTCTGGCACAGTTATCCATATATTGTTACAGTGTATAATATTTGCTTAAGTCTGTTTAGGACTTTGTACTTCGTACAGGCCCGCTAAGCACATTAACGAGCTTCATGAATCATAGAGGAATTAAAGAGAAAAGAGTTGCGTGATAAAAAAAGTTAAAGTCTTAAGTACCTTCAAAAAACAATAGCTAGACGAATATCCCTCTTTCGCTATATAACATCTTGGATGGTGTGTTTCATATATAGGTATCTAGTAATTATCATACATTGACAAAATTGGCGGGCTAGTGATGCCAGGGAATTGTAAAGAAGTCAAGAAGTCATACAATTATCCAAGATTGATTGCGATGAAGTTTTCAGTGGCATTTAGTATATAATAGCATTAACATAATTGCTTAAATCATTCAATTCGCATAAACTTATTCTGCCATACGTATTGCTGTTTAGATACACTTTAAACACTTCCCATGTATTCAGGCAGTATATGTTGTTCGTATATATTAAAAGCTTATAAATTGCAATGTATTTCGCGATTAAAAATGTTTTAATCACTAAAATGTGCAATCCAATTTTCTTTAAATTGTCCAATGTAATTAAATGGTTATGATATTTAAAAAATGTTGTTCTTTTGACTGTCATGTATTAATTATGTCATTAAACTATCACCAAAGATATTGTCGATGAATGAAATGTATTTTTGTGGCTTTTTTGGCAGCTATGTTATCGTGACTGTCTATATTATTCTTATTATCGTTAAATTGTTATATGAATGTCATAAATGGAATCTTATGAATAAATAGTGGAATTTATTATGTATATATATATATATATATATATATATATATATATATATATATATATATATATATATATATATATATATATATATATATATATATCATACTGTATATATTACGAGCAGAACGTACGTTTATATGAACTACTTAATTATCTTCTTTCTCAGGAACAGGAATATACATTTGTTGGTTTGCAAAGATTGCTATAACCATCTGTAAACATACAGACTATTCAATCTACGTTTTTAATTTCAAACAAGTTTGCGAATTTTCTCAACACATTTCAAAATACGTTATAAAATATACTCGTCTGTATAATATTGACTATTCTTCTCTTAGCGGCTTAATAGGTCAAAACATGGAGCCTAATGTATGCTTTGTTTTTCATAGGTACTCTGATCATGATTGAACGGCATGCATAACTACGGGTACTATTATTTAATATTTACGTATTTAAACCAGTTTGATATGATTCTCTATAAATCTGATCCTAGTCATGGTTGTCTTCCTTTTGAAAAACATAATGAACAGTATTGTTTTTCTTGTTTTGCCACCCATTAATATACTGATATTTATCTATTCAGCTTGAATTGTTGCAATGTGATTGTGCGTCGGATATTCTTTCTGATATAGAATTATATACGATCTGCACTGATGGTACCACATAGTCGCTTCTTATTGTCCATGTTGAAACATCATAACAAACAGCTGCATTGTATGCATTCAGAATGTTTGTTTCACCAAAGAAAACTGGCTGCTCTTTTCGTTCACATTTTAGACAAACTTCGGAAAACACTTTGCACATTTAATTTTTGTTTGGTTTATTTACGATAAAGAATTTTTTTGAATGGAATGGAATTGATTATACCAAATTCTCAAATGTGTATTTATTTAAACACATAAGCAAAACTATAACATCAAGACAGAAAGGGTATATGTATTTCAAAATTAAACGCATGGATAAATTTGATTGTTTTGTACTACTACTTAGATAAAGTAATTTTAGCAGACAAGTCTAACCCAGTCCCCTATAGTCTCACTAGTGTGCACTGTACTGAAGATCCACACTTAACTGAGAAATTATAGTCCTATGTTGAGAATTTCTAAACGACGATGGAAAAATAAATGTTTTAATCCAAAACCTTGCAATAACTGACTTAAGTAATTCTCATATCATGCATGATTGAGTAATTGCATAATATATCATAGAATTATAACTTCGTGTACACGTTTATAGAAAATCGAAATATAATTGCAAACATTTATGCTCCACATGTTAAGTGAAGCAATATTACTCTGATGCAGAGGTTAAGATCATTCACCTTGAGTTATGTATCTGTCTTTTTTCATTTCACGTTCCTGTATTAAGATGATGCTACTGAAAAATAAAGATCACGCTAATGACAAATTAGAAAAATGGTCTTTAGTAACCAGCCATGTTACAACTGTGGACATAGAAAAATATTTAAAAATATTACCAAAACTTAACTACCATTTCAAAGTTTGGCTGTGATAGGTGTTGTACTCAGTCTTTTTTATTCAAAATTACATACCTGAACAGACATGGTCCAGACCCAACATTTACTACATTGATTTACTTTCTCTTAAAATTTGTAAATGCTAAGTTAACAAAAAAAAACAAAAACAAAACACAACTCCTAATTAGATGTAATTAAATTTCAAGTGTTAATAAACTTGTACAGATAATAATTAAAGATTCACTTGAAAATTACGATTATAGGAAACATTATGATTTGATGTATTTAGGATGTGCATGCATAGCTACTTTCGCGGAAAATGACATTACTTAACACAAGGGACTAATATGAAAACGTTGATGCAACAAAGTTCGTTAATACCTTATGTGGAATATAAGCTAATATCTAAATAGCAATATATAATGTGTCAACTGTGCAGTTGTAAAATCATCAGATGTTTTCATTCATTCAGAGAAACAATGTTTATTGTAATAATAATAACCTTAACAGTATTGGGAACGTCAACATGGTATTATATGCGTTGTATACCATTGTGAATGTTGAATTACGCTATGATCAAAGGAGAAAAGGTATCCTGGCATGAATTTTTATTATGCGTTTCATAATCGCAATGAGTGTCATTGAATGCGTGATGGGAATATTAAAATGCAAGTTAGCATCTGCTTCGTTTGTTTGATCTGGAAACATCTATTATAATTTATCATGTTGTCACTTGGCAGCCAAGCATATTTGGTTGATGCTTTTACATATTATTTTTTAAGGTAAATTAATTAATTGCGTCGATGCGATAAACGACTGGATGACTCAGTCAGTGAAACTAAGTGCCAGACGTTTACAATAAATTTGGACATACATATTTTCTGAATGCTAGATTGTACTTTTAGCGCCTTAAAATGGGCAATTTTTGTACTTAACTCCAGATGTAGACAATGACAATAATTATATTTTATTTGATACATGTGATAACCTTGATGAAGTGGGACGTTTTGGCGTGAAGTCCTGCACAAGGATTAAATTACTGAGAATCCTTTTATGCCCGGGAGTTGGCTTGCTGCTACTTATATTAAATTTAATTATTTGTCTGTTAATTTTCAAATCGGTTTTTTTTCCGTTCAATGTTAGTGTAAACTGGGGTTAGTTTTGTTTGATCTGATTGATTTTCGTTTTCAATGTTTATTTATTTCATTGATATAAACAACTAGTAACAGCTTCATTATACTCCGTTGGTACGTGTTCAATAACTAAACTATTGTGTAGGTAAAAATGTTGATTTGGAATATAGTCCTGGGGATTTCAAAGTTAATTTTATAAGGTAATAAATTATGGACACACAGTGCTCATTAAATCATGATATAAGGTTATTTTTCATCAATTAATGAGTTTTTTGGAAAATGCTAATTTGTGACATGAGGTCAAACGGAGAACTATATTACCGTTTGACTATCAGAATTTTATTGGTTGTGCTTTAACATCCAGTACTGTAAATTGCAATATGTTGTGACAAGTTTGGGCTGAATTATACTTTTGATTTGAGCTTACTGAAAACACGTGATTATTTTCTCTGGAAATACAAAAGTGCCCAGAAAACAACCTGGATAAGGATTTTTTTTAAAATTAATGCTACATTTAGAACGAGAATAAACTTATGCGATTCAATAACAGAGTGTTAATATATCAGTACGACGTAGGCCATAACATACATGCCATCGTATTCAGTTTTAAATATGCTCGGGACTATAGGTAAATTTTATTTAGAATACTGCCGAAACATTACGGTATTAGAGCAAGAACAGTGACTATTTTGTTGTTTCAGAGTTATAATAAATTAGGCAGTGAGATCAAAAGTCACGTTTTTTGTATGTCATATCGCTGATAACCAGTTATTTTGTTTCCTTACTATATCATCTTTACCTTTCTCAGTTTGATTAACATTCATTTCGCAGTTATTTAAAACACCTTTGTAACTGAAATATTCTTCTGACACTCGATACCGCTAGATAAACTATATCTGACCATAAGGTACAATCATCGACAATCCAATTATTAGTATCCGATATAGTGTATCTTTTGTGACGAATGAATATTTTTAGCCTATCCAAGAGTCCACGTTTTTCCTCATAATTTTCTATGAATATTTGTAACCAATAATGTGGCGATTCACCGAAAAAAGGTAGACTATGATCATCACACATGATAACATCAGTATTTCAAGTCAGTATGCACTCAATAAACATTTATAGTACGTCAATAAATACTGCTCATATGTTAGGAATATATTTCTCAACCATTCGTGCAGGTGTCCACGCATATCATTTCCAGCAAAAGAAACTGATAAGTATAAGATTTGAAACTTCTTCCTTTCATCTCTCTGGAAAATTGTTGAGTCGGAATCAATGCAGCAATGTAAAAGTTCTGAAATAAGTCATATCATCTCAAGTATAAAAGTAAGATTTCCATACTCTTACGTAATGAAAGTTAGATTCAAATTATCTTTTTGTAATGAAAATGAGATAAAATAATACTATGTAATGAAGATAACACAATTGTATTCGATTGAAACATCATCAATTTAAACAAGTATGAGCAAAATAATCAACATGTTTACCAAACAAACGAGTCATGACTCAGTCATTTTCACAGTCTGTACAATTCACAACGAAGAATGCCTCATATGAATACTAGTAAAGACTTGCACGAAAATCATTTTGACTTGGATATGTCCATTATCAATCAACACAGCTCTTATCAATTCGTGTGTTGGCTTACACTTGAAAAACTTGCAAAACTTTACACGCGCAACATTTGGACATGGTGTATGTATACATTGACAACGCACATAGCTCTCCTGAAATCTTGGGTTGGCCCACACTTGTATTGACCACGCACACCCTTCATGGATCCACAAAGTGCCCAAGTTTGCAAATCAAACGTTCCGTCCTTGTATGGACTTGATGTTCACACCTGCTTTCATTATCATACAAACAGATGGCCAGACCTACAGCCTAAAATACACCCACACACACGCACAGGGAAAATAAAACCAAACAGGTCATACAAGTAGGTAAGGATTTAAATTATATAGATACATTCTACTAAATTATACTCTTAGCAGCAACTTGTAACTTCAAAAGTTCACAACGTTTCAAATCCACGTAATGTAAGGACAACATTTTACACTACGACGGTAAAACTAATGTTGTTTCACTTATCTCTATGGTTGTAGAACAAACGTGCAGAACGTACACACCTTGATAAGACTCAGAAGACCAATGTATTAATTTAGAAAAGAAATTTGTCTTCAATCTTCAGGGGAATTAGTATGGGCAAAAAATACGGGCATTACATGTTTGTAAAGTCTCTTGCCACAAACGATCTACGACGAGATACATGCTAGTTCAGTCGCTTAACTACAGAAACAAATACCTAACCCAGGTTGCGTTGTACATAAGTGAGACAAAAATATGAAATCGGTTTAAGGAGAAACCAAGATCTTTCTTGCATTATGTTCTGACTATCAAAGATTGATACTTTGCTGCTAATAGCAACGTTATAAAATCGTGTAATTGTTTAGCCGCGCACGTAGATATTTTTGGTGCAATGATATAAAAATACCAGCATCACCTGTTGCAGCTAAAATACCAATTCATATTACTGGTACTATCATGTATGTGGTTATTAACGTGACGATGACCGTTACTGTTACAGCGATTACGGAGGATGCATCATTAGTATTTTAGTTGGTATGGCACCAGCACGCATGCTCGTACCTAAACTGTTGAACGTAAACGGATTGATTCATTTTGTAGATTACTAACACTTCAACCAGGTGGCATGTTGGCGACTAATTCAAAACATCAGTAGCACAATACATCGAAAACTTTTTCCTCGGGTTCCACCACAAAAGTTTCATTTAGCACCATATTTGCTGTTCTCAGTTCCGATCATGTCGACATTGTTGTCTACGTATTTTTTGTTACCAGATGATCGCATGGTTTTTGGTTCTCTCATATTATTAATTGAATCTCTGTTCATGTTGAGATCGCCATTCATATTATCTCCAATTCTTTTATTCCTTTAATAATTCTCTCTTTGCGTGTTTTAATTGATTCCACTAAATTTATAATTTTACCATTTCAGTAAATACCGTTAAATTATATTCGCTTAGATTTAGAACCGGCAGATTTATATCTTTCAACTGAATTTTTCAAGTCTTTAACCGTCCATGTTTGTTCTGCAAAACAACTTTAGATTTGTTCACATTTGAGTGACTCAACTGATTAGAGAATTCATCCATGACCTCGTCAAAGGTTGCATATTTGAATACGTCACCTTCAGGCTTGCCTCTCACAGATCTTCCGTAAACATCCACCAGTGTATATTACACGAAGACCTATTTACAACGACCACTTATACATTCTTGTCCGACTGAATGAGGTGGTGTTTATCGACCGTGACAAAGCATCACGCACAGCAAGTACATCAGGGTCATATAATTGCGAACTAGTTATTGTAGTTGGTTTTTTTGAATACCTTTCGGGAGTTGTTTGAAGTCCGCCGACATATTTTAAAAATCATTCGATGGTGTCAGACTATACCATTGAAAATAAGTAACTACACGTGGATTTAATGCGATTGCAAACCAATAACTTCATGGATAATAACTTTCCTCTAGAAGAATGGTACAGGTTTCAAGATGGTTTTGATGCCTTGGTAATTGACCACGCATACAATTACCTCTGAAGTTTCTATTGTTTAAGTTCTTAGCAGCATCAATTAATAAAAAATCTGGATATGTGAAGCATGTTTAGCGACGTGGCCCAGGCAGTTGCAGACATGAGCCGCTACACCCTCGACTGTAACGCGAATGAGGAATTCCTGGAAGTCTTAGACCAAACCCTTTTTTTAGGAAGTCTTTGTTTAATCTGCTGTTTTCGTTAATGCTATCGAAGCTACAGTTCCACCAAAACTATGTGCAACTGCTTTCTTGAGAGCTGGAGATGTAACATGTGAAAATAGTAAACCCGTCTGGGCAATGTATTTAATGACACCCGCAGGAGGAAAACTTCTAACATTAGTCGCCGATGGTTTGAGTCATTGAAATGCCTGAGCTGACGTTCTGTCACCATCTTCAAGCAACACTGTTTTGTTTCAGTGCATAACTGCGATTGCTATATATCCACCAGCATGAAGTCTTAATACAACAGTTAGGAAGTGTATGTTAATGACTGATTATCTGAAGAAATCCAAGTGTTCCAGTTAGAAATAATTGATCGGATATCATGTTGTGTACTCGCGCTGAGATATTTGCAAACCAGAATCCACATTCTATTCACGCCCGATGAATATCATCAACCGATGATAAGCAATTTGCAACATGATTACTATCAAAGTTTAGGAAGATTTGTTTAGAAGGTTCATGGTGTACAGTTACCCTCAAATAAATTTCACTAAACAAAGCGTGTAAAACACCACTGGTATTTTCCTAAAACGCGATGAATATATATTATGGTGATGACACCCCTTGATGTGATGCCATGTGCTCAACCCAGCAACATTACTATGAATACTGCCTATGGACATTGTCAGCCATGACAACGTTGATTTACCACCTGAAACCATGGAAGAGAGAAACCATTGTTCTTTATTAAGACATGAAATCATTGTTGGCAATCATTATGCAAATTTTGTTAGTATTACTCTATCTGCACAAGTTTTTTTGAATCATTGTCAGCGGGTTTTTTCTCAAAAGCACCGCGGTGTGTCTAGAGGTAAATATAACTTTTATAATATGTCTTCAGAATCCAAATACATGTAAAAGGTGAATCACACATCAAGATTATACATTACCGTTTAACATTGATCGATGTTATGCGATTACTAGCTTGAAAGTTTATTTATTGATGGAACGTCAGTTCCAGCTGTGTTCAATCTTACGTTGCAGCCTTTGGGATAATCAGTTGTATCCCTTATAACCATCAATGATGGACCAGATGATCTCAATATATCATAACTGTATCTTGTAAGGCCATGTATCGTTGCATCTACGTAGACATTTACAGGCATGATTAAATATTTATTTCGTCGATACTTTTCATGGCACTGTTAATAATGCTATAACGTCATTTTATTACAAAACCCAGATTCATCGCCAATTCCGTACGCTGTATAATCTGCTTTCAAATGATTACATTTAATCAATGAATGCCTCAGCGAGCAGGAAATATATATTTGTATACTGGACGTGTAGCTCCATTCTTCTTCATATATTATGTACATTGATGATTCCCGAGAACATACAAATCCTTGTCAAATACTGGATCTGATACAATCTTGAACATTTTTATACTTTACTATTGTCTAACACGAAGTCCACTTCGAGCTATCAGGTACATCTTTGTTTCTGGCGGGGTTTACACCAGCCAACTCTGCTACTTTTTGATTTGCATCTTAGGTTGTGAGTTTGCTAGCATCATTTGCAGGCATAATTTCAGTGATGAGCAATTTTACTGTCTAAGGTCTGATCGCTGACGATCGATCTGCGTGTCTAGTCTATCACTGACTGATCAGAGCTTCTTACTAGCAACATCACCACCAGGATCAATACCTTTCTCATCAACTACGTCGATAGTTGTCGTTCCCAGCTGTTTGCATTCGGTATTGCTCTTAAGACTATCCTTCTGTATAGACCTTGAAAAACATCACCGAGTCCATCACCGTAGACCGTTATATATATATATATATATATATATATATATATATATATATATATATATATATATATATATATAGATATATATATATATATATATATATATATATTGGCACGCCCGAATTTATCACATTGACATTGTTTTCTAGGGAAATAAATTATTAATTTTTTTAAATATACAAAGCGTAGTCACATTGAAAATTGTGTATGGTTGTCTTATTTTTGTCACTGATCTAATTGCATCGATCACTGTGGTAGTTTTCAACTACTTCATCAATGAGGGACCGAAAACCAATAATGTCCATTATACCACCTGTAATTATTCTCTACTAAATAGCAACTTATTCATTATTTATCACTGGGGAATTATTACCGGTAACGGAAGGGTTTGCTTTTCTTCTTTTTTTTTTTCTTTTTCCATTGTTGGAATTGTTTTCTGATTGTTGTAATCATTGTGTAATAAAGTTATGTATTACTGGTGTTTGTGGTTGATAAATAGTATCAGTTATTTCAACTGGAAATTCTACGCACATAATCTTTTTTCATTGTTTAATTCATTTTGTTATTTTTACATCTGCTATAGTGGTGCATTGCAGAGTCCGAAGAGGACCATCTGTAGCATTTGTAACTGGTTTAAATAGCTATTTTGCACTTTCGGTACATTCTACCTGAGACTCATTTCGCTCTTGTACATTTGTTTAACAGATTTACGGAAAAAAATATTTTTTATGACTACGGCTGGTTTCTGTTGAGCATGTGTGTGCAAGTATACTAGATTCCATGATTAGCGGTATTATTGATATTCTTACGAGTTAGATCCTACAATAATAACAATAGAAAAAACTGAAGTTACTACGCTTTGTATATTTTTTAAAACAATAATATTTTTTCCCTAGAAAACAATGTAAATATGGAAATAGGACTTATGGTTTGTGAATATAATCTAAAAAATAACCCAAAGAATGAAAAATACAAGTTCCATCACTAAATAGGTCTGAACGTATCTTGGTTCGAATCTCAGGGAAGTTCCATTATGGAAGTTAATAACGTCTGATGTGGTCGTTGTACAGATGGCAATAATTCCTCAATTTAATCACAATTTGTTTCTGTATAATCCCAGAATAAATTTCCACTGAATTACTTTCTTCCAGAATGTGTACAAAAACGTTACTCGTATCGTGTTCTAGAGAATACATTATTAATTTCCAAACACAAGTGACCTTCAAAAATACAACTCTCTAAAACCTCTCAGAAAGAATCTTCAATATGACAATAATATGATCTCGTTCTCACATTTTTTGTCGCGTGGCCTCTTAACACTTGAACAACACAATATAAAATATGGAATTTATCACGTAAAAAGAGCGGTCTTTTTCAGATTCTTGCTATGAAATAAATTTAAAAATGAAACATTGTTTATTCAGACTAAACGTAGAAACATGACATTGTCAGTAGCCAATCCTTTGGTGTAGTGATTACAATATATGTACCAGAGTGAGCTTAACTTAATGCTTCTGTAACAGGTTTCACGTTTTAGAGAAACAGTATTTTACGGAAAGAAAATACCTTATGCTTTGAAAATAATCATTATAGTAAAATATAATGAAATAAAATAAAATTAAAAGAATTCTGAATGTAACCCACAAGCAATTTAAATAGATATACGTAGCAATATAATACTGATTTAATAGCGCCACCTGATTTCGTTGCCGACCAATAGTGAGTATCTCTGGTCAGTAAATAACCCTGTAGAGGCCTTGGTTTAGTATAACTCGGTTAGAGGTTTTACTTTATCGTTATTGCCACTTGTATTTTCAATTTCGTAGGAAGCTATTTTAGCGAAATAACGCTCCTAAAAATTGTAGGATTCGATAATCCCCTGCTACTTCCTTATTGTGCGGTTTTCCAGACCGCCTCTCTCATGCCCATTCAACAACGTGCATCTGCAATTCCAGGCAGCCGGGTATTATCGAGCAATTGAAACACTATGTGGATTTCAAGTGGACGGGCCGGGTACTTACTTATACCTTATGTAACGTTTTACGCAGCTTGACAGTTCTATAACAGCAAACATTTTTATCCGAAACATGTAATATTTGGTTTATAAATAATTTCTGAAAGATGTATTCTTGATTCTCTGACTTTGAACTTTGGTTAGATGGTATTAAATTTGTTTTTCAAAGCATTGTAAAATGTTATTTAATATTTTTAACAGTAAGTAATCTGTGTTTCATTGTTTTTATATGATTAATGCAGCACCCACAATCTATATAAACCTTTGTAATATATTTCTCATTATTCATTCACGTAATATATATGATAAGCTTGTGAAAGACACGTGCAGATCAGTGATCTTCAAATGGTTTTGCCTTCATCCTGACAGATGTTTTGTTTACAAAATTAGTGCATAAGTAAAGAAATCGGAGGTTTGATTGGGCATTGTATGATAGTAAGTTTAATGATTACGGCAAAATTATTATTTGAAGTTAAAACAATAACCGGTCTTCTAAATTAGACAAATGTACATGTATTTTGTCATTTCATATGGTTTCAAGATAACATACTGTTATTTGAATTAGAAGACGTCATTACGTCATTAGTTTCCAAGTTATCAGCTTGCATTACCAAATCTGATAATGAATGAATTTTGAAAGCAACAAGAACACGACGTCATATCAGACAGGCAAAATATTATCTATTATTTTAGGTTAGAAACAATTTAATTTGAATTTAATCCCGTAGCAGATTGATTTTTATATTTAGCTTTAATGGTCCATTTGACTTGCAAAATCAAAGTATATTTTATCCTTGAGACAATAGCGTGAATACAATATAGACACAACCGGCGCCCATAGAGAGAAAGACCATTTGTCTTAAGCTCAAATGTGTCATATTAAGGAATAAATCATGAATATATTGGATTTTATTGAACTAAAAGATATTTAGTATATAATGCTTTCTATGCTTATAAGTTGTTTTCCACTTTGCCATCAAGAGACATGCTTTGATAAGTGTATTCATTAATAATTATGACAGTGAAATATAAGTTATGGAACTATACTTTGACATAAATGCGACGATTATATATATACAATTGTTTTCATTCTCATTACTTATGAATAACGATCGAATGAAAGAAAACAGATGAAAGACTAGATATTCAAACAACGTAAAAAAATACAGTCAGTAAGATAACTCAGTTACTCAAACCAATGTCTCAATAACGATCTTTTGACTAAGTATTTCATTGACAGTTTTGGAACAACATAGGTTAAACATGTATAAGTTATTTAATGCAATAGTCAACAATGGCCATTTGTCTACGCAATAAGGTGTGAGATGGTGGATATCGTATCTACATTTCTGCATAAAAATAAACGTAATGAAACATTAACTGAGTCAAAACATTTATTAAAGTACAAAATGATTTGACAGCATTTTTTAAAAGGCATTGGACTTTATCGATGCAAACGTACATACTTTCAGATGCACAATTCAGTTTCATAAAAGGATTTGGAACAACTGATTTCATTTTAAAAATACGCCATTTCGTTCATATATAAAACTATTTAGAACGCTTTAATTGGTTTAGCTATTTTAAATAGCATTTTGCAGTTTTACATCAACGATTTTTGTCCGAAAGCTTTTCTCACAATGAATAAATGACGACTGTTAAAAGTTGAGATCTATGTGCAATGAACATAAATAATATATTTCAAACTTAATCAACAGAAAATTCTTTCGTTTGAGTGAATTTGATTATACCGATTGGATTGCGTGACCACTATATAATTTTCCTAGTTTTGCACTTTAAGTAATTTCGTTTTTAAGGCTTGTGTGCATTTATGCTAGTTAATCTTTGCTTAAAATTAACAGTTTTGAAACATTATATGGATTACATTATGCAGGCAATTAGTTAATCAATAACAATTAAACAATTATAGTTGCTTATATGATTCATTGCACAACTTGTTTTAACCACAGTTGATATGGCAATGCTCTATATGTCTGCATAATGAAAGTAGTTAAACTGGGAAAAAAAGAAACAGCAAAAGTCCATGCAATGAGTTATCGTATATGTTATTTGATAATGCATGCTATGTGATGTATATGATACTTAAAAAAATAATTGTAGCTATTCGTGTGTCCGAATATTCACTACGCTAATTGTGAGTTATTTTAAACATAATAACGTTAAAACAAAGAATGTGTAAGCGTTATCGCTTATTAATTAAAAGTAATAATTAATCAATACATACATAATCTAATAAACCGCTCCGGTGACCTAGTGGTTAGAGCGTTGGGCTCTTATGCAAAGTCGTACCAAAAACTTTAAAAATGGTACTAACAGCTGCCTCGCTTGGAGCTCAGCATAAAGAGACTAGTGTTAGGACTGGTTTGCCTTGTGTTTGGATAATGTGATTGGGTGGGACATCATGCCACGTGTCTGCGGCATTATGCCCCAGTGATAGGCATCACTATACATTGTCACACTGCAGACATCGTAGCGACATTACTGGAAGATTGCTAAAGTTACGTTAAAAATCAATCACACGTATAATATAACGTTAATTTAAATGATTACAATAAGTGATAGACATTTATTATTTTATTTTTCCTGTAATGTTGTCTTATATGTGTCTCATTTATACTTTCTTCTCGATTAGTTAAGTTAAATTATAAATTCTAACTAAAGTTGCAAGTATTATAAGTGATATACCGCAACATTTGTAAGATTTGATTTATGGACCTGTACCTACATACAAAAGGAACAACTATCAAAATGAATTAAGGTGAAGTATTTCTAGAGAAAGTAAATTATAGTCATTTACCTTTTCCCCTTATAGTAAATTCTCATTGAAATAGTCGTGAGTTAATTTGCTAACTCCGACGTCGGCATTGACGTAGGCATCCACACATTGGAAAACATATACATTGCTTTCATTCCTTAATGTCTGGTTAAGACAAACCACACATTGGATATCATTATTAAATATGTTCATAAACTATACATTTTGCTCTTTTCCATATTATCCTTCCCAGCATCAAAACTATTCAAGGACACACATCTTACTAATAAAAACATCTTTATTTGAAAATAAAAACGTCACTTTGACTCTTTTCTTACATTTTATCGCTGTTGAATAAACGGAGTATATTCCATTTAAATTTCATGCACTGTTTATTAGGGCTGAAACGATACATCTGTGTCACGCATCGAAACGATTCAAGATACGTAATCTGTGATGCGATACATATCGATACACATATAATTTTGGTGCTATTTTCATCTTTGGAAGGAAGGTGGTGCCATTTTATGCACATATTCTTGTCGCACCTCTGTATGCAAATGGTATATAGAGATGTACTTATTTTATATTTATATGCAATTCTCATTGATAAGAAATTAACAATAATAGTTTCACTACCTGTTGGTTCCAATGCGTTATATTTAACGCTTAAGACCATGTACTGCTAGGTCCATTTTTACTCCCTTGTTTTGAACAATATGAATGATATGAAAACAACTTTTTACAATTCCTTGACTCATTTAAACTTGGAAGATATCACAATGTTATTTTCAAAACAGAAGAATTAATGCAGATTCCCCCTGCAAAGAAAATCTCATCAGGAACAATTTGTACAAGGGAATCAAATTGAATATCAACATAATTTATCACATTAACAGCAACAACAACAATTAAAATCGCTACTGATAAAACAGCGAGCACAACAACGACTATAGAAATTAGAACAACGACCATAACAACGCGAACAAAAATTATTATCACTAGAAATTTGATCAGAAGAATTATTTAATTCACTATCCAGTGATGAAATATTTTATTCCTCAGAAGGATCTCAGTTATTATTGATTATGTATTGATTTCCAATGAAAGTAATACTGATAAAGGTACAACTGGACCTGTAATTATTACTAGAGGAAGTAGTCGTGCCTTGTTGCTTCTCCTAGTAAAATCCCTGCAGACGTAGAGAGATTATAAATCTTAATCGCTGG
The DNA here is from genome assembly GCA_016746295.1 of Potamilus streckersoni. Classification (NCBI taxonomy): domain Eukaryota; kingdom Metazoa; phylum Mollusca; class Bivalvia; order Unionida; family Unionidae; genus Potamilus; species Potamilus streckersoni. Next base: position 1,660,536 of record JAEAOA010001069.1, on the reverse strand, counting down.
AAAACGAGCTGGTAATAATTCTCTTGAAATTATCAACGAAATCTCAATAATTTGATAGCGATTATTTACAGGTGATATATCGATCACTTATTAAAGAAATGAACTATTAATGTTACATTAATTAAACAGATGGATATAATTATTATAATAGATGATCATACATGTTGCTTAACGTGGACCACCTGTGCTCAGGGTGGTAAATTCAAGATTACAAGCATTCTAGAAATATTACGTAGATGGATTTGCCGATGTCATTCAGGGTTTCTTTAGAAGAATAGCCTAAAAAAATATAAATTGCAAAACAACTAGGAGTGCAAACTATTGACGTTATTCTTCAAGAAGCTATTATCGCTGGTAACGTTGCTAGTAAATAATTTTATGCAATCAGTAATAGATTATTACAATTGGAACGTATACCACAATTAGTTCGACCATCACCAATAAAATTACCCAGCACCGATGTAATGCATGTAAGTGTTAGTTAAATAATATATCAAACCGCAAGAAAAAAAAACTAGCATGGTTAGCCGATGAAAAGGATGGAAACGTTACAGTAGATCTGATGGCAGAAAGTGTTTTTCGTATTAAACGACAGCCAATAATATGACTTGTTCAAACACATATCTGATCCAAATTTGACATGGATGTGCGAGTTCTCGAAGATGAATCGGTACCTAATTCTCAAAAAAATTCGTACAACCCACTACAATCACCTTGGACGAATCGAATTACAAGTTCAAGATAAAAAAATGATTTTTCTTAGTAACTGAAACATTCGTTGACGTGGAAGGTGAAATTTTAAAAGCAGATATTACTGACTCTGGAGCTAATATTAATGTTGTTTTTTTTCATAATGGCATCATGACATTGTTCGATGGAAGAAATATTGAATAAATGCAAAATGATGTTGACGTTGCCATGACAATACAGGGCTGGTATATCAATGATGTTTACCAAGGATGCTACTGATAATCTTGAATACACCTAGTATGAAATAGGACGACCAATGAACTTTGTTAGAAATGCCAATGTGGATGTGCAAAATATGATTATTAACGTCGATCCAGATTTCAACTTAAGACATAGATCACGTCGAACAATGCTGCAGGGTGAAAGCAGTTTTTTCTTGCACAATTCCATTATCACATATTTTGGGATTCTGCAGATACATTAGAAAATTTATTTTTGAACTGCAAACATACAATTGTACCTGTACGAGAAAGCAACAGATGATTATGCAATATGGCGTCCTGCCGGTGATGCTGATAAGATAATTCTAATTAGTTACTAGCATTTTATGAGCAGCGGCAGTATGTCGACGCTAGCATGGTTAACAACAACCACACATGCTGTTCAACGCACAATTATTGTTTTCTGTACATGAAAGACATCACAACAGGGCATGTTTGAGCGAAGTTTTATAATATATGACAAACTTAATGTTCCCGAGGCTAGCGATCAAAATATTAATACTGGCCTTCGTAATGATCCTCGCTGATAAATTCGTTTAACCGCAGAGGAAATTGCAGACGCTTTTGTTGCTAATGGTTTCGCTTCTTTTTATCTACTTGTATCATCAACGACAATTAATGCATATTTAAATGTGAGTGATTAATGACTACGTGTTATAATGGTATCATGTGGCTTAAACAATATATCGGTTTGATGAAGTTCATTGGAAACCCTGACATCAAATTACGCGTATTGGATTCTTCGAGGTGGTGGTAGATATATTTGCCATATTTGCTAGTCGTGATAACTACGCTACGTCAACAACATGTGAGACTTCTGCTGCTGTAGCGAGTTCACATATCTCTGCTCCGACCTTCCATTATCCTTTTGGGATACATATGAACGGAATCCATTATAATAATCATATAATTATTTACCAGCCCCTAGCATTGATTTACCTTATAAAGCAGTTTGTACTAGAAAACTAGCTGAATTTTCTCTGAGAGATTTTTTTTATAGAATTGAACGATTTAATGAATTTTACATCTGCAAGATGTCTTTGTAGTAATTCATTACTCTTATACGCGCGATCTTGAATATGGCACGCTTGATCAATTGCATTTATTGGGTATTCTCCTAGTTATGGTTGATTTTGATCATCACTGCGAATATCAAATCTAGTTAAAGGACTACAATAAATGTATCTGGGTAGATGTTTTTTCCCGGGATATTTTGCTCACGGATTTCCTGGTAATTATCCTAGCGAAGTAGTGATATTACCTCCTGACTTTGTATTAGACGAAATACATTTTCATTTTTTTACCACAGTTTTCATACTTACAAACGTGCACACCTTTTATTTGTGTTGTTGTTGTTAATCCAGTGGCAAGGGTGATAGCCATCTATATAATTGCCATTCAGCGGTACGAAAACATGAACCAGTCAAACATCACCCAGCATTGCCGTATTATATTAGTGCAATGATAATGGGCCCATCTGAATCAGGCAAATCAATAGCATTGCATAATGTGATAATGATATGGCTCAAATGGGATAAATTATAATGAGTAGCTTCATCCGTAGATGAGCAAAGATGATGTGAAGTACTTAATGATTGTAATGAAAATGCAAGGTCCTTTATTGAAAACGACACGAATATTATTGATTTTATTACCAATATTGATGAAGCCCCATCCGTAGAAAACATTTAAGGATTTATTAACATTCTTGTAGCATATGATAACGTGATGCTGGAGAAACAATCACATTCTGCTTGGATTAAAGAGTGCATGTGTGACGTAATAATACAATAAAATAAATAAGAAAAAATACAGTGATCATTTTGATCTTATTGGTAAGGACTTCACCGGCAGAAGAGACCATAGTCGATTGATAGACGAAACGTCATTGCTGCTGTTTATTATTTATTTGTTCATGATAAATTAAAGTCGATATATCATTGGTTTTTAATCGACAGCTGCAAGAGTTATGCGACCACATTTATGTGATTTCTTTCTTGGTTTTATTTTTCAAAAATAAAGGCCCTCTGTAACTGTTTATGTTAGCACTCATATTGTTACAAATATAATTGTTTAGCCCTTGTAGGCTCTACAAAAGATGGCTTGAATAACCCTCCCTACTGAACATGTTACTAGGGGCACCGAGTGGCCGAATGGTCTAAAGCGCTGACCGTTACGGATCACTGCCATCTCACCTCGGTCTGCATGAGTTCGAGTCCAGACTCGGCTAACGTGGGTAAGTGAGAAAGCCTGCCAGTAGCTTCTCGTGGGTTGGTATTTCTTCGCAGAGTTTTCCAGGGTTCTTCCTCCACCATTAATGCTGGCCATCATGTATAGCCTATCTTGTGCTAAAAATTGGCGTTAAACCCTACAACAACATGAACATGTTACTTCCTCCAGATGCTAAAATCTGTTGCAGCTAATTGTAACTATATTTGTTAACATAGCAGAAAAACTACTGACTACACCCAGTCCCATTCTATATTTTTTTCACTTACACAATGTGATAAACTTCAGTAATTTGAAATCTGCCCCATCGCATATTTTATGCTAATTTCATGTTTAAAATCGAAGCTTTTGTTCACTAGTCAAACGTCTCTCCGTTACAGTGATAAAATCCAAATTTGTGCACTATGTACATTTTAAGGAGAGATGATGACATAATTTTTCTTAAGGGATGCTCCAACTCCTTTACGAAAAGGTTGAACACGAAACGGTCATAGGTCAATATCTATCTAAACCTCAAAATCTGTCTTTCTTCATGTTCCACTTCTTTAGATCTCTACTATATTTTTGAACATACTACATTCCATTTATTTGTATCAATATTGTTCCTTGCTTCGTTTTGAAGTGCCGCACACATTGCTAGATTTACAGGCTCAGTGCATATGGAACCCGATCTTTGTCACTGTTATGTAGAATTTTCCAGATTTCAGATATTATCTTTCGAATACATCTGTTTCAAAATAGGAATTTGCACTAAAAATTTCCCCTGTGTTAAATCTGTAGTTCACTAACAGAGGTATTAAAAACATGTTTTCTTATTTATTTCCTTTTATGCCCCCATTGAATTCAAGCCATCTTAGACATGATTTTAATTTCCATTATACATTTAAATTTTCTGTATTTAAATTTTGTTCAGTACTCTGACCTATGCACGTTTAATTTAGAAATGCCACTGAAAGATGCATTGCGTCTCTTTGCAGCCCATCCAGCTTGTACATCTGAATAGTATTTAACACAATCACTCACTGGTATCTCCTTTAACGCTTTAATCAGCTAAATGTCTTAAAAAATAAATTATTGTCATCATCACTATCGCCAAGTATGTGACGAAAATTGTTTAACGAAACAACAACGGAAATCAGACGTTTTCTTTACGTAGATTGTATTTTAAACACGCAGTTGTAAAACTTAATTTATGAATGATTAAAATTACGAAGTAATGCTTATTTCTGGGCACGTTGTTCTAAATAAATTTAGATTCACAGCCAGTCTTGTCGTTCTTGACGTACCAAGATTTGGAACAGTTGCTATCCTGAAAAAAATGTCCTGACAAGAATGGTTAAATAAAAACGCATAAATCACTGAGTTACCTTCTATACCTGGGGCTTTGTCGTATCACTGTTGTTCAATCCTGATAACTCGTAAACATTTTGTAGATTTGGACAATTTAATCTGGTAAGAGTTCTTTCTGTCTTGGTCTTTATTGCTCATTCTTCAAAATTTTACTTCAGATTAGGTATTACCGCCCTCGTAATAATAAATTAATAGTTCTCCTGGGATTAAAAATAAATTATAGTAGTACCTGTATAGTGAGAGAGATAGCCACGGAAATTATGCAATTAATTTGTTGTACTTGTTGTACTTGTCCCAGTCAGTGAGGATGTAAATGAAGGAATGCCAGCGGACATTATTGAATTCAGAACGTAAACTTTTCGGAAATCAGAAATATGAATAATCTGGACCAGAAACGTTCACATTTGCAGCAGCAAGAAAGGAATTAACTTAAACGTAAAGTAATTTGAATGTTAGCAATTATTTCCAGATGTACATACAAGAACAAACACTTTTTCGTGACGTTGAAATGGCAAATTCCACGCCTGTAAAACAACACCCATACAGGATGAATACTTTCAAACATGAATAGTTGAAACACAATAGCATTTGATGGGGTATTATTGCATTGTTCACAGTAAACGTCATTGAAAAACGTTATGTATACTTGTTTTGAAACCAGATAGACTTTCAGTATCTACAATGATTAAAGGTTAACAGTATGAATAAACAGATTCATGTCCATTACTCAGAATCGATCACTGCATTGATACAATAGAAATGTCAAGTATTTCACCAATTTGAACCTTCTGAAATGAATCTGGCAAATTCCAGTAAAGGAAAGGGAAAATGAAATTTTGGCATTCGTTACTCTATATGACATTATCAACATAAAGTGATGTCATTTAGGATTAAGGGTTCACCAAATACGTTCCAATGTTCAATGAATGTGTAATTACAGCTGGACAAGATAAATGTGATGCTTACATGGATGATGACATCGTCTAGAATTACACCCGGAAAGCACATTTATCAACAATTCAGAATTTCGTTCACAGCCTCAGTCATGCAAGTTTGATAATCAATTTATCCAAACGTCAGTTATGACGAGCTTGTGGAACCTTTCTAGAACATATCAAGGGACATGGATAAGATAAACCTTTAGATGGTAAGTTCAAGTCCATCTCTAAATTACATGTGTCTGTCGGTAGGGAGCAACTTATGCCATGTTTAGGTATGGCAGGATATTAATGGACATTTTGTTCCATTTTTTTTCCATTATTGATGAACTACTGACCAATTTATTGTGGAAGTAATACAAGCCATTTTGGACTGAAAAATGTCAGGAGGCTTTTGATAAGTTAAAGGTCATACTTAAAGTGCACCAGTTCTTACCAATCCAGTGTTCAGTCAATCAATTAAACTGTCAATTGATGCAAATGATATTCGAGTTGGATCAGTATTAGTTTAAGAAGATAAAGCGGTGTTAATCAATCCCATGTGCTATTTTTCTAAGAAATTAAATAAGCCCAACCAATGTATTCAACAATGGAGAAGGAATCTTTCGCTTTGATATTAGATTTAAAACATTTTGAAGTTTACGTTAGTTCAGCCCCTTCTCCGATTGTTGTGTTCCGTGATCACAACCGCCCTTACTTTCATTGACAAGATGCAATAAATCAAAGATTATTAAGTTGGAGTTGGTATGTACAGGAATATAACATTGACCTTAAAGACGTCAAGGGTAAAGACAATTTAGCTGCAGATGTACTTTGTATATTTCATAGGTTCTTCTTATGTTAATTATTTTAAACTGCATATATAATTAATCTTGTGTAGACTTACTCTAGATATGTCCAGCTGGCGACATGCTCTGATTACAAGCACAAGCTTCGACTGCTTGCTGATGAAAAACAATCTCAGAGGAAGATGAAGTAGCTCCATCCCAGACCGAGACCAACCTTAACCTTAAAGTGCAGCATGTGGAGCAAGGATTGCAACTCCCGCGTGGGGCTCAATAGTCACAACTACCAACCGGGACGCTTCTGATGGGCGCATTACCATCGTCTCTCGAGACTAACAGATGCCAACACGAATAGTTAATATATGATAAAAATAAATCTTTATGATATAAATGTTTCTTTTCCTATTATGGGTGGAAGAACTATGTATATGTAATTATATTGTTGGTTAGTTTTTTTTAGTATTTTATTACATGTTATTGTAATGATAACTATGTTTACTGGATTTTATATTTGTTTTAGAAATTCAGTTCAGTTTTGTTTGCCCCGATAAGCAACCAGTAGTTTGAAACGTTGCATTTAATTTCTTACCTGACCTTACTTCAGAAATCAGATAGAGTTTTAAATAAACGCATTTATATAATTTTTGTATTTTTTCGCAGAGTAAAAACAGCTGTTTTTAGCTAAGGCCATACTAGAGTGCTTGATATTAGACATATAAGTTTTTACTTCCTTCTAAAGAGGTAATAACATGACCCTCATATGGGAATCTGTTTTTCGTCTTAATTAGTTATATAACCGTTTTCTTCACAAGAACTATGCAGCTGGGATATAATCTCCGACATATAAAGGTGTCTTGTTGAGAACAGTTTTGTGTTGAATTTCAATTTTGAGGAATTATTGATCCTTTTTCTGGAAAATATAGGAGGCCCTTACAGTTTCTTGGACAAATTAATTTATTAAATTTATTTGGAAACTCTAAACTGGAATATTATTTTCTGTAATTCAACAAGGAACCCATGATGTGGCGATACTTTGAAGGTTACGGATTAACTCTTTGTATTATATCTTGTAATTTCATCGGGATTCAAACTCTGATTTATTTGGTAATTTTCATAGATAGGACTTTTATTTCTTAATTATTGGATTAATTGTAAATTTGCTTTGTAAATAGTAAGTCCAATTCTCATTTTGCTTTGGTTTTCTAGGGAAATAATTGCTTATTGTCTTCACTACTTTCTTGAATCGTTTGTACGAGCCTAGAGGTGACGTTAAATGAGTTACATTGATATCTGCTTGGTGGTTATTGTTTAAGCTGGACCGGAAAAGCAATAATTACAAATGAAAATTTAATGCAAGACATTGTACGGTACAACACATTGGTAGACTAGTTTTAAAATGAACTATAGAAGCCCAGATAAAATTCAAAGTATAAACGTCGCCTGAAAGTGGATATTAAGTTAGAAGTAACGTACTTCGTTATACACGTGGATCATGCTTGGAATGTAATGTATATGCTGAACATATTTATGGGGTAAGGTTAGCATAAATGATGGGTCCAGATAACGAATCATATCACCGTGATAACTTGTATAAAGCGATTGATTATTCTCAAATAATCGTTTTCACCATTGCTAATAAACATAATTGCATGTGATTGCAATAGTTATTTCAGAAAGATTATAATTTTAAATAATGACAAAATATCCAATAATAACTATTTATTACTGCTGAAGAGTAAACTAACATGCATACAGGTGTGTGGGCCGAGTGGCGGAGAGTTCTAAAGAGCTTGCCATTAAGGGTCATTGCCATCGCAACTTTAATAATATAAAATATGGTTAGAATGCTATGAAAATAGTATATTAGATTTACATAAACCAAAATAATATATTATATCTTCTTTAAATGAAAAAGTCATTGCTCTCCCTTTCGGTTTCTGGATTAAAAGTAAGCAATGTGTGGTTACTGCAAGCTAGTAGATTGTATTCATGACAGTCACAAATTATTTTGTTCGTGGTCCTGAGATGGTACTGTAAGATGTTGGACATCTCATACATTGACCAAGTAACCAATGAAGAAGTCCACAACAGGATCTAGCGAGCGATCGGATCATATGACGACATCAGGACGGCATAAACACTCCTGCAAGACGCAGTGCTAGAGTGAAGAAGGAAACATAAATAGAGGTTGGAATACAATATTATGGAGTGGACAGGCATAGGATTTTTGAGATTCCCAAGGGGTGATATAGTACAGTATATTGTACATGACTGAATTATGCAAGCATTTAAATATATTTAGTCGAATCTTACAACACAATGTATGTCATAAGCAAGTATGACCAATAAGTTATTAGCAAGTTTCAACTGTGATGAAATTTATTTGGGTATATAAATGATAGTGATCAACAGTAACATATAACAAAAGACTGATAAACTAACATAAGTGAAATAAGGATGAACATTATGTTTAATATTGAGATATCAAGGCAGATTTGGGGTGGTTTCCATTTTGTAAAACGGATGAACAATAGCAAGTGTATGTCGTGTTAACCTACTCATATGGAGCAATGACACAAATGATACTGCAAAGTGACATAATATACGATTGTACAGCAAGAAAATGATATAATTGTCAGAACGTGTAGTTGACAATAATACAAAAGAAATAACACTATGAAGGTCATTTAATGATATTACAGGTGAATTTTCTAAATATTTTGTATAAAAGGAATGCTTTAGATATTGCCTACTAAAATTATAGAAATATTTTATCAATGAAGTGGTCCTCGAAATATTAGGGTAACTGAAAATATGATTCGTAATATTTAAAACTTCCTTGAAAGAAATGGATCACATATAGTTTATATTTATAATGTATATAAAATGATGACATTCAATGTTTCTGTTCAGTAAATATACCTCAGACGACATTATTGACAAGTATATGAAAGAAAGCAAAATTTTATTTATTATAATAGCGAGCATATAAAAAGTGTTGATACAAACACGTATAAATAGTAACGAGTGCTTGTTAATACCGTCGTTATAAAGGTCAGTGACAAACTATTTTAAGTCCAGGAACTGAATGTTGTTGAAAACATGTTAGCAATATACACATAATTCTATAATATATTGATATAATTAGACATCATTGTTTAAAAATTAAAGATGAAAAATAGATAGTTAACTCAAATATTAGTGCTAAATAATACAATGTATACTAAATGCTCTGCTGAAATATTTTATGTAAAACATTTAATAAATGTCTAAGAAATGTTTGATGACTAGTGTAGTATTTTTCATATTTCAAAATGGATTTTCTATGGAAGGGTTGCAGGAAAACAAAATTGATTCATCACTTATCCTGTAAATTACCGAATACATATATATGTATGTATGTATATATATATATATATATATATATATATATATATATATATATATATATATATATATATATATATATATATATATATATATGTATGTATGTATAATCTAACGATTAGACGAATTAATGTAATTATTAAAATCAGATAGCCCGACCAAAATATTAAGTTCCACTTAGAGCTTAAATCCCTCATCATTAGTCATTCACAGGCACTGATTTTTTGTGTTATATAATAGTATATCGAAAAGGCGTATTTTACCAAAAAAAGATGAATTATGACAAAACTGGTTTTTGAAGAAATCTTAGAAAAAAGTTTAAAACTGATCCAAACTTTAGATTAAAATCTAAAATTACATGAAAAAATAAATTTAAAGAAATAACAATTTTCGTGATCTTATTAACTTCCTAAATACAGACCACGATCTGCATCACACGTTTCAAATCTCTCGTGTTGCAAAATTCTTGTCAGTTATATTAAATGCTGGAAGAATGTGTATCCTAAAGGAAATATACATAACTGGGGTGTTTAGAAAGGAAACTATTTGAAAATTTTGGTGAGTGATTTTTTTTTTCTTTTAGCTACGTTGCATTTGATTGACTTTGATTTCATCAGCATCACAAACAATATAGATTTTACAAAATATATGCAAACTCTTATAATTTGAATGCGTATGCATATTTCTCCACAGACGTTGTGATGCTATGTATGTATGTATGTATGTATGTATGTATGTATGTATGTATGTATGTATGTATGTATGTATGTATGTATGTATGTATGTATGTATGTATGTATGTATGTATGTATGTATGTATGTATGTATGTATGTATGTATGTATGTATGTATGTATGTATGTATGTATGCATGTATGTATATATGTATATATATATATATATATATATATATATATATATATATATATATATATATATATATATATATATATATATATATATATATATATATATATATATATATATATATATAATTTACTGTGTGCATACGGTTTTCGCAATGATTGTAACTTGTAATCGTCATGTTGACATAACATAATTATTTTGTCCATTATTATGTTATTTAGTTAGTAATATTTTAAGTCCAATCTTGCTTTCTGCTAGATTGTACCTTTCTACATCAGTGTGTTGGATATATTTTTAGAAGAATTAGATTTTAACATATTCAAAAGAATTATTAATGTGATCATTAACGTAGGAAACTATATCCTGTTGTTGATTTTGGGGGATTTACCTAAAAGACGTTGCCTTACCGTTCCACCTCAGGAAATTCGAGAATGTTGGACTTTTGTATTTCTAACGTACAAGATTCAAAATTATCTGGAAATTAAGTTCGAGTTTTATTCACAATTATCTAAGTGTGCCTTCAATTATATTTTCTATTTAATTCAGCGTTTCTTTAATATCCTTTTGAATAGTATTAAGCTATTTAAAGGCATTAAACTGTTTTTAACTTTAAATTTAAATTGTTTCAAACTTTTAATAGTCGATGAAAAAGATCCTTTCTTCAAGACATCGAGAATCTTTATTGTAGCGATAAAGCATTTTCAATATCCTGTAAATTCGATATGATTATTTTTCCAAATTCTACCCAACTTCTACCGAGAGAGAGAGAGAGAGAGAGAGAGAGAGAGAGAGAGAGAGAGAGAGAGAGAGAGAGAGAGAGAGAGAGAGAGAGAGAGAGAGAGAGAGAGAGAGAGAGAGAGTCGGGTAATGATAGATAATGACAAATAGGGTAGAAAAATGAAGATGCAAAGAGAAGAAAGTGAAATGAAATATTGTTTGAAAGAGTTAGAACTAGATTTGAAATATTATATAATCTTTATATTAGGAATATTAATTCTACATACTATTATCGAGTATTCTGCTATAAAATCAAAAAAAAGCTAGCACTTTCCGTTTTCTGTGATGGATACTATAATTCTCTATAATTAATCATTTATACCATGATTTCTTTCATATGAATCCGGAATGCCGGTGTAGATAGATGAGAATAAATTAGTATGTCACCATGTGAATGTGTCTGTCACACGATTGCAAAAACACCGATTTAGTAACATCATTTTGGGGAATGTGAGCTTAGTGATATGGAAATGTCACTGGTGTGTTCATGCAAGTCGCTACCGCGTACCCACGGACCTGTAATTGATTTTCTGTAAAGTACGAATTAAATATCTCTAACCTGTCTCCATCAAGATATTTTATTAATTATATATCTACATATTTCTAGATGTAGATTATAATTTTTGGATCAATTATGAAAAATATTATGCATGTATCTCTTACCTGTGATACCGTAATGAATAGATTAAATTTTTAATAACTATGGCGATAGCTTTTTGTTTACGGTAATATAATTCGCACGCCGTCTGCTGCAAAAATTAATCATACTTGTTAATTTGGGATTGCTGAGTCGAATTAAACATGCTTGCTTTGTGTCTCTATAGTGATTGGACAAAATTGATAAGTCATATTTTCTAGCAATGAATCTACTACATATAATGCATTTCAATGATTGTTCTGTTTATTAGATATCATCAGTATTTTTCTTGATCAATAGGAAGCAACGGTTGTAGATTATCATTGTGACAGAAAGGCGACAATGCAATTTTATAAAAGCGTGTTTCACATTGGCAGTAAATATATTCACATAAAATAAATCGCAGGGGTCAAATTGGAGTATATTAAACAGAATCTACTCTATAAGAAAATATGAAGATAAACCATTGCCTACCAGTGAATGTATTAATGCTATTATTGCCTTCTCCTGTTCAAAAGGTTCTCTCAGAAAGCACATGTGTGGTGATTGACAAAGACAAGCCCACTGTACACCACGGAAGAAAGCTACACAAGAATTATTCTGCCTAAAACATGGATTAGTTTGTTGTACTTATAAACTAACGGAATAAAACAAATTCCATAACAAGTAAAAAATGAAACATGCTGCTTGTAGTTTACTTACACAAACGAATTTCATTTTTACAGCCACTGGAAACATTGTCTTGAGCATGACGCTTAGTACACTATAGGTTAAATGGCTAACTTATTAAGTTTTTCTTCTACCAAGAAATGTATCCAAACTAATTTACCGAAAACCTCTATCTAAGCCATAAAAGGTCTCATCGGATCTTAATTGATAATTTTGTGTTTGCTGATCTTCCATAGCCTACCGCAAAAAAGCACCAAAATTACAAACAAGATAACTCCTTCAGAGACGTAATATCAAGTAAAAGCCCTTTGTTTTTTATTCCAATCTATATATAAGAATACAATTGTCTTACCGTGTACGAAATGTAAACAAGTCCTTAGTCTGTTGTAGCATCTAAAGAACTTGCTTAATGTAGTGGTATCCCAAACTGGTGAAGCTATTGAATGCATGAACATATTTGACAATATATTTTCCTCAGGACTAGACCAAAATATTTAAATTACTTTAGGTTGCGTTTACGAACAAAAAGGTGACAGAGTAGTTTTCAATACTTACTGTCTCCGATCGTTGTAAAGATTTCTCAGTTGTTTTCGAGAATCTGGCTTCTTAGTAGCTTCAAATTGTAATCCTTCAGACTCACAGTCCTTCACATTGGTATAGAAAATAAATGTGTGTATTATTTAAATAAAATAGTGAAATTTCAAGTTACATGAATGTTTTTGTTTGATACGCGTATCGAGATTTTAATAATGTTCAATGTGAATAACATATCAGGATAGTTTGGTTCCACCATAATATGCCCATATAAATTATGGCATTATAACATTGCACAATTAGAAAATTAACGGTCGAATATAGGAATATATATAACGTCAAACCAAATAATTTATTAAGGCTGCTATTAATCTTATATTAATAATAATTGATAGAAAATGCAGAAAACGTTGCCTGTCTAATATTCCCATGTTTGACTCTTGACCTTCACAAGATTGTAATGACCAGGATTACAAACTTGAAACTGTGCTGACCACCCGATGCGATTCGAGTCCTAATATTGAGATTTCTGTTTTCCCTTGGTATACCATAAGTCGTGATTAGTACATAGATGTGTTAGCTGAATGATAATGCTCACTCATTAGCAAACAGTAAGAATAATTATAACTGAACGAAAATTAATGCAATTAAAAACCGTGACATCTGCAAATGTTTGTTATACTCCAACTATAACATTTATCAAAAAACTTGAAAATACCACTTTTGTCTGCAGTTAGAAGTAATCAATGCGCAGATTACACTATATGTTCTATATTAATGTATTTAATTATCAATAATCTAACTAAAGTCAATTATTGGTTCAAGATACTGACATAAAACGCATAGTTCATGCACAGTTTCTATTCATCTTCACCAAAACACATTTCCACATTCACATCAAACAAAAATCTTATAACAAAATTTATACACACTTGTCCTAAATCCTCACGAACTTGACCTTAATACATCAGATACTTCAAGTTCGTTAAAATGTCATGTTTTAAACTTACGTTCTTTCGCTAGTACATTATTCCTTCCATTTGTATCTTCGATCCACTGTTTCCTCGTTGTTCGGCTCATAAAAAATTCCTACACAATAATTGATTAAAAGAATACTCAGACACTTTGATGGTCTATTTTCTCATCACCAAGCTAGATTAATTTAATAACTGTCTTTTAACGATAAGAGATAAGGCTGTCATCTAATGGATTGCTCTTCGTAATAGCACAATTATGTAATCATACCATCGAAATAGCAAACCCAATATGCAAATGAAATCAAAGTAATGTCTTTATATACATTAAACAGAATTACGGTTGATTGTATGATGATTTACGATTATGAACAGTGTCTTTGTGTTGCACATAGTATGCAACTGACAGCGGCGAAACAAGCACGTTTGGAAAGATCATTGACTAATTTAATTTTGAAAATTACAAATTGAACAGTTTATATACACATAAACTACCTTGAACTGAATTGCAAACAATATTTCACTTGTTATTAACAACTGAAAAGACTAGTTTAAATGTGAGAAAAAACTAACCTCGAATTGAAAAGTTTAATAAATATCTTGCTTTTTATTAAGAAAAGTGATCGGCGTCGGATAGGCGAAAACAACGCGAACCTTAATTAAAGAAAAAATAATTTATGCACACAACATAGATCTGCATAACAGTATCGCTTAGAAAGTGTTTGCCATGGATAAATATGCCATCTAAAAATATATCTTCAGACGTATATACGAATGCAATCAAAGAAAACATTTAATTTATGATGAGAAAAATACAATGATACAGATTTGAATTAATAAATCAGCTACAACAATATATCTGCTTGTTGTATTCAATGTGTTTCACGATTTTGTCAACAAAGGTGGTTTTAATAATGAATTTTCAGTTATATAAGATATTAGATTGAAGACTGTTTAGAAATACATTTAGTGCATGATGTTTTATCAAAGCTTTTAATTTTAATGTTCCTCGAAGATATTGCCTTTGGGAATCTTGTTGACGAACACATTTCGGTTAACATGCATGTGTTTTTTGGTTTGGTCGTAGGCAAGGAACGAACACAATCTGCGATTATTCTGACAAATGCTTTGTCAAATTCAGCAATAGGATGCAGATGAACCTAAGGTATTTTTCTGATCTGGTTTTCCTACCATTTCTCAAGTGTAACAAGACATGCAGCATTTACAAACAGCACTTTAAATATGTAACCAATTCAAGTGATTTGCAACCTTACAATCACTCGTATTAATCCCTAAATGACCAGCCAAAGGAGTATTATGAACCAGACCAATAATTTTCTCTCTCTACTATAAAGAACAAACAATCGGATAGCTAACTGACCACTCACCAACAGCAGGCACCTCAGTTGGTCACAATGCTTGCTCATAAGACTCCCATATTTAACTAGTTAATAAACAGGCATTTATGAGGCTTAATTGTCTCAAATGGCCCTTTAAAAGATAAAGCTGATCATACGATCGTTTTCTTGTTCAACGACCAGTGATTGTCGTTTGATCTCTAATTAAAATGAAGATAATGAGTTGTTACAAAAGAATCATTGTGTTGTATAATATAAAAAAAATAATTTTGGTTGTGCTCCATAAACATTTCAAATACAATCTGCACTTGGTCTCCGAATGCATCAGCTAGTGTCATTCTTTGCAACACAGAATGACGCATGACGTTTCGGCTTGGCCAGCTGTATTTGTTTTCATTCGCATCATTTTCTCAATTCATTCCTTGACAAACTGAATAACTTTAAAGAGAACGACAACAGCCGTTTTGATATCACTCGCCATTCCGCTGACTAACAAGAAACGTTTGAAGTACTCACACACAATGCATTATTACAGGTCCAGCACACACGCGAAAAGACGTATATATCAGGTAAATGCCGTCTATTTGGGACTTTCATTTGTTGCCTTATTCTGAAGACCAGCAAGTCGATCTGACTGTCAGTTTGCAATATTAAATCATTCAGGGCTCATGTTTAGAAAAATTATCATGATGTTCTCGACCTAGCCTAGAAGTTTTAATTATCTTGTCCATGTAGAGGACCTTCATCTTTATCTCGGATTACGTGTGGATATTTCCGTTTAAACAAAGTGACACTGTTCTGCACAATGTTGTATTTAGTGAGTTATAAGCAATGCTTAAACTAATGAACAAGTTTGTGTTCAGAACGGATTATTACAAAAGCGTGCAATAAAAGCTGAACTGATTGACTGTACTTCGCAATAAAGTCACCAATATTGAAACAACAAATACTGTTGTTACTATTCCAAATTCTGCTACTATTACTGTTACTTCCAAAATACGCCACCACTTCTACTACTACTATAAAGCTATGATGATGATGATGATTGATGATGGTGATGACGATTATGATGATGATGACAATGATGATACTACTACTACTACTACCACTAATACTGCTTCTACTACTACTACTACTACTACTACTACTACTAATAATAATAATAATAATAATAATAATAATAATAATAATAATAATAATAATAATAATAATAATAATAATAATAATAATAATAATAATAATAATAATAATAATAATAATAATAATAATAATAATAATAATAATAATAATAATAGAACAATAATCAGGGATTTCATACTTAGTGTCAATTTAGATGATGGTGATGGATTTATACACAGATTTCTTGTTGACTGTCATAGCCGGTTACCTGAGGCCGCTGTAGCTGTGTCATATCTTTTAGAAGAATAAGGTGACCGATCTTTTTGTTATCACTGGTCACTCTTGTGGTTTTCTTACTATGGAATATATTTTGCACGCTTGCAGTACATTTGTTTCTGAGATAATATGGTAATTCATATGATATTTAATGCACAAGAAAGCAAATGGCGTTTGTACCAAGACGGTTACTGAATCCAAGTAAATGGAACGGCCTGAACAGGACTAAAATAACGCACACATACCTTTAAGAAGTTATCTGTTTTGACACAGTTTTGTTGCTTGTTAATTCTGTTTGAACACAGTTTTGCTGGCTTGTCAAGTCTATTTGGATACAGTTTTATTGGCTTGTCAAGTCCGTTTTTGACATATTATTGTTGGATTGTCAAGGTTGTTTGGACACAGTTTTGCTGGCTTGTCAAGTGGGTTTGGCTATAGTTTTGTTGGCTTGTCAAGTCTATTTTGACATCGTTTTGTTGGCTTGTCAAGTCTGTTTGGACACAGTTTTGTCGGATTTTCAAGTCTGTTTGTTCACAGTTTTATTGGCATTTCAAGTCTGATTGGACATAGTTTTGTTGGTCTATCAAGTATGTTTGGACACTGGTTTGTTGGCTTGTCAAGTCAGTTTGGATATAGTTTTGTTGGCTTGTCAATTCTATGTGGATATCATTTTGTTGGCTTGACAAGTCTGTTTGAACATAGTTTTGATGGCTTGTCAAGTTAGTTTGGACACAATTTTATTGGCTTGTCTTGTATGTTTGGACATTGATTTGTTGGCTTGTCAAATCTGTTTGGACATGGTTTTGTTGACTTGTCACGTCTATTTGGACATCGTTTTGTTGGCTTGTCGAGTCTAATTGTACTTTGTTTGCTTCTCAAATCAGTTTGGACATCGTTTTGTTGGCTTATCAAGTCTGTTTGGATATTGTTTTGTCGGATGATTTTCAAGTCTGTTTGGACACATTTTTGTTGGCTTGACAAGTCTGATTGGACATAGATTTATTGGCTTGTTAAGTCTATTTGGATATCGTTTTGTTGGTTTGTCAAGTCTGTTTGGGGCAAAGGTTTGTTGACTTGTCAAGTCAGTTTGGACATAGTTTTGTTGGCTTGTCAAGTATATTTGGGCAGTTTTATTGGCTTGTCATTTCTGTTTGAACACAGTTTTGATGGCTTGCCAATTTATTTTGGACACAATTTTATTGGCTTGTCAAGTATGTTTGGACATATTTTTGTTGGATTGTCACGTCTGTTTGGTACTAGTATTGTTGGCTTGTCAAGTCTATTTGGACACAGTTTGTTTGGCTTTTCAAGTATGTTTGGACATAGTTTTGTTGGCTTGCCAGTTAGTTTAGACACAGTTTTGTTGGCTTGTCATGTCTGTTTGGACATAGTTTTGTTGGCTTGTCAAGTCTGTTTAGACAGCTTTTTTGGCTTTTCAGGTCAGTTTGGAAATATTTTTGTTGGCTTGTTATGTATGTTTGGACATAGTTTTGTTGGCTTGTCAAGTCTGTTTGGACAGTTTTGTTGGTTTGTCCAGTCGGTTTGGACATAATTTTATTGGCTTGTCCAGTCTGTTTGGCCATATTTTTGTTGGCTTGCCAAGTATGTTTGGACACAGTTTTCTTGGCTTGTCAAGTCTCTTTGGACACAGTTCTCTTGGTTTGTCATGTCCGTTTGCACATGGTTTTGCTGGCTTGTCAAGTCTGTGTGGACATCATTTTGTAGGCTTGACATGTCTGTTTGGAATTCGTTTTGTTGGCTTGTCAAGTCTTTTTGGACACATATTTGTTGGCTTATCAAGTCTATTTGGACATAATGTTGTTGGCTTGTTAAATCTTTTTGGACATAGCTTTGTTATCTTGTCAAGTCTGTTTGGACACAGTTTTGTTGGCTTGTCAAGTCTGTTGGACATAACTTTGTTGGCTTGTCAAGTTTGTTTGGACATAGTATTTTTGGTTTGTCAAGTAGCATACTGCTCCTTGTTTAAATACTGCAAATATGACCGAAGTGTTGAGAAAAGAAATAGTATCAACCTACAATTGACGAAACTTTTTATGGTGCCAACATTCTGAAACTGATATATGTACCAACGCTGATTTTGCATTTGTTTTGCGATGTAAAACGATACTCGGCATGATACGTTGTCTCACTCCGAGCATTCAAAAACCTAATCATGAAATTCTGTCCCTAGCACAAAAGTCTGCAGGGTTTTAAATACGAACTAATACAAAATGCAAAAAAGTGCAATTTAAATAGGATAGTTCGGTTTGTCGTTGTTAATATTTGAATCCAGGATAAAGCTTATAACAGGGGATGTGATATGGATATGGAACAAAATTTTCAATAACTTATACGTTAATTATCTTTAATTCAACTTGAAATACCTTTCCTTAGTAGCATATTGTGAATGATATTGGTTACCTAAAAGATTAAATATAGCTTAATATAGCAGCAAGGGATATGTTTTAATAAATTACTTCTTTATGTATTATTTATTTCATTTGATCATCATTAAAGTGGGATTTATGATATGCTTCTAGCTTAGGATGGCTGAGTAATGTTCTTCTGCGTTTAACCATACTTTCATATTTGAGCTTGGTTTACAAAATTCGATATCATTTAACCAACCTTTTCTCAAATCGTCCCGTTAGTCTCACTGAACAGCTGACGGCTTTTTATAATGGCCATGCAGTATTGCTCAGGTTTTATATTATATATATATATATATATATATATATATATATATATATATATATATATATATATATATATATATATATATATATATATATATATATATATATATATATATATATATATATATATATATATATATATATATATTATATAAATATAAATATATATATATATATATATATATATATATATATTTATATAATATAAGTCAACTAACCTTTGCCCCAACAAAATGTTTCATCGTCTTGTGCATGGAAAAATAATGTATGATCAATTGCGATTACAAATCATATGGTTTCTTACAAACGGTGCCATATATAAAGTCTTATATGTTCATATTTTTCCGTTAACTTTACATTGTTAGAATCTTTCAATATTTTACGATGTTGCACTCACGCTATATTCATATTCCATTCACGTGTTCTCAATAGTGCATTAGGAACTACTTTGTAAACAAATCATATATACTAACGCAGTAGGCATATAATAAAATGGTTATTCCATTTATATGGGAAAATATGTACCCGTTTTCTCGGATACATATACTGCACTAAAAATGTGGTGCATTATTTCCTAAATTGCTCGTTCATATTTTCCCAGACAAACAAAGTAACCTATAATTACTAAAGAAAGACACCATTAGAAATGATTTCTAATTGTAAATCATATCATGAAAAACGGCTATCAGCATTCGTAGTGAAACCTTTTTAAAACGTCATAGAACTAAAACAAAGTGTTCTCAATATCACGCTTTTCCTGAAGCCGCAATTTTATTATATTTGTGTAATAATGTATTTTATCCTTTTTTCAATAACCGTTCATTTTCAAATGTAAGATGGATAAACTAATATATTTTAAACTGAAATGCAATATACATACAATGGCAAATTATTTGTCAGCAAAGTTTCTTATTTCATTTCATTAAAAATACTTTGTGATAATGGAACCACTGATAAGTTAGGCACTTAATTTATGGTACTAATGTCAGGCCTTACATAAGCGAAGTCGTTGGCTTTGTTCAGAATATGTGGTCTCAAAGTAATTAATAGCAAAGAGTTAAAACAAGCAAGTCTTGCAACATTTTGCAGAATAATGTATTCCCTAAGATACATTTTAAATATATATATATAAAGAATTTATATAATATCTTATATTGTCCTAAATATTCTTAAATGTTTGATCAGAAAGCGAAAAGATTAGTATTAAGTAATTAATGCCGATAGAGGTTACTAATAACTTTACCTTTGAATGATTCCATGTGCCAATAGATTTGAGGCATCACACTGATGAAATTGAGAATATATTGGACTGCATACTCCTAAGATAGTGTTTTGACCAACATATCAATGGGTACATAAAATTAAAAAAAAATAAACTTTCAATATAAACATTATTTTCCGGCTATATCTGAACATATCAGCAAGTACTTTTATAGACCGACATTAAATGAGACATTATTAATCTTGACCAATTTCACTCTAACATTTTCTACAAAAAGTAATAAGCTTTATTGGAAAATTGATGAAACTGTAAACAGTTTCTATTTTCTAACCTTGTACAATCAAAACAAGTATTGAGTCTTGAACAATAACCCATACCAAAATAAACTAATTATAAATTACAAATAAGAAACAAATACGAAACCAAATGTAAATATTCGCAACATGCCTGACATATGTGTAGAACAATATCCTTTCTGATATGCCCTGTTTCAATGAAATGCTACTGCACATCATTTCGTGTAAATGCTTGAATAGTGAAGTGGAAATAAGTCAGCATATTATACAGTATAAAAGCAAATGAAATTGTTCAGTTGGTGAAAAGGACTTCGTATTTGAAAAGATGATCATATTAATCATACATAATCAACAGCACGTGACCAATGTAAATAGTGAGTGTAAGCACTCGTTGGAGTAGATCCGCTCCAATACATAATTTCCGTCGTATTAGAACTGACATGATGCAGAGAGCAGTATAATATTTTAGTATCAGTATAGCACTACTTAAGTTACAAAAATGTCGATTACATTATACACTATGTTTGCTGGAAAAGTAACTGAGCAACGTGCGCAGACACACTGCTGTATGCAGCTGAGCATAGCTATAGTATCAGTTAGGAGTATTAACATTAAATCAAACAGATACGCGAATATTTATATTAGTGATACTTAAAAACGAGCACTTTGAAAGGGAAAGGAGCGCACCTTGTTTTAAGAAAATGGCCTAGAATGATTGACAGACTAATCTGACTCTGATCCAACCCGCAGAAACAAAAGGGATATGCAGGTTGTGCATGACTGAAAATAAATCGGGTGGTTAATAAGATTATCGAAATAGTCGTGCTGCAGTGCAACGTCAAAGTAACATAATTGGACAAGTTACCTGTCGATGAATTTTATCACATCATTACTTAAAGCCATTAAAATAAAGCCATATAGAGCATAATTTGGAAGATACAATATATACATTCCATAATAACTTGGCTTGAAGAGATTAATTTTCACTTGGTTTAATTTGAATGAGGTATGCTTGTATCTGGTACTTTGCAAGTGTTGTAAATTTTCTCATTGTATCTTTTGTTTGTGTTAAAATTGCATACATATTCACGTTATTCTCCATTGTCTTACCTGTAAAATAATCATTAGTTAAAAGTAGGTCATGAAATATGTCTTCGATAATTCACGTTTGTAATTTATGTTAATTTAAAATAATCATCATTCACATTAACAAAATAATATAATCAATAGATTTATGATAGTTGTCGGTGTCTTCGACGCGGCAATATAAGAATAATAGCTATGTGAATATCTTTTCGAAGACACTTTAACCTCTTTAATTAAGTGTGTATATACATTACATAGTAGTAAACTGAGAATGCTTTCAATTTTGTTCAAGTCATCTTCACTTACAGTCACATCACGTAATTCAGCAAAACACGATCTACTCTTTAAAACTATCCCATTCATGTCTTACAATCAGTATACATAATGTTCACGTCCACGTACTTGCCTACTCCACAAATCAATTGTCTCGTCAAATTAGGCGAAGAGGTTTTGACAAAAGTATTTTTCTTTCTTTACAATGTGAACACTGTCTCCAGTTTCCATATCACTTGTTTCTGCTGGATGGTAGGAATCTCTCCAAACTATCAATCAAGCACCATCACGTAGTATTTATGAGTAATATTTGCAGATGTAGATATAAAAAGACGCTTGAATGATTGACAGAATTGCTGAAACATTCTAAAACATTATTGTACCGAGAGGTGTATTGATCTATATACCTTGTCAACGCATCATGCAAAATGGTTTTAAAACCTGCCACCTTACCGGCTTTAGATTCTGATTTAAGCAGGCAAAACTGTGCATGCCTTTTTACAGGTCTTTTTTCAAAATTTTGGTTTATACATATGATGCTTATATGCTTGCCACCGGATATGGCTAAGGTCATTTTGTTTCAAAATAAGTTCTTAATAGCGCAATAACACTCGACTTGTTGCATAGTTCAAATGATCTTCTCAACCTCATTTTGAAAAGAGGTCAGTGACGCAAAATAATAGATTGCAGGAACGATTGTACATTTTTAAATTAAAGATATCACTCAAATCTTGAATTTTGGATGATCAAAGCCTACGACTTAGTTTTGAGATCTTGAAAAACAATTGAATGGACTTGTGTAACATTTCTGTCTATTTTTATTTTACCCATTTTGGCAAATGTGAAAGAAACTTCACGTTTTCACTACACTACGATATATGATCTCTTCCAAAACCAGCATGTGTAGAAATGTATTAAACAATGTTATGTCGAAACTTGAAGTGAAGCACTATGTAATACTGCCGTTATTTCGTGTTTTATTAGTATTTATGAGCATTGATATCTTCCGCGATCAATAGTAGGTACCTCTTGTATATAGTTAGGTTTATCTTGATATTTTACTTCACTTTTGTCTTCACTTTATTTATTTTGTCAGCTAAAAAGGCAAAGAGACCGTATTTTAAACAAAGCAATCATATTGTTTGTGAGACGGTAGTGGGCTGGTCCCCAAAATAAAAAATGTGTCTCGCTAATTATTGCAGCTGATGGAGTTGGTAATATTTTTCATGTCTTTTCTTATTCGATCTATGTGGCTTTTTCTGCACTGGTGGAGTTAGGTTGGCGTTTCATAATTCTCTGGCAAGTTATAAAATAGTTTTATCTGCTTCAACTTAAGAATTCTAATAAACAAGTTTAAGATCTTGAAGTATAATGCCATACCGTTGCAATTAATGATGAAAATATGTTAGATCCATCTGCTATTGGAATTCTAGTTGTCTATGTGTAACCTTGATGATGAGACTAAGGCTAGAAGAAAACGACATTTTTTTAACAGACTAAATCGAACATTTAGTTAGCTTTTCCTAACGAACCTATTTTGTCTTGTACTTTATATTTAATAAGGGCAACTTTCAACTTAAACCAATGATGATCCGGTCTAAAAAGTCGCCTCTGCAGAGGCAAAACTTCCTTTATAAAATGGGTTTTCTTCTTTCTATCATATTAGAAAACACTGGTGGAAAATCGAGCTTGCCGGCGAAATCGTGAACAGGCGTGAAGTAGAAGTTACCAAATATGTATACAATGAAAACAATTGCTACGACATACGTAATAATATCTAGTAGTGGATAAAAAGTTAACGAGTAAATATAAATGTGGTACTGGAATGGCATTTTCTATCCATGCTGCATCACTGATATAGCATAAGGTATATATTGTTTTATTAAAATTAAGTTAGGCTGGCTTCCCGAGTTACCTTTTAATTAAACTTTTTTACGAGTGGTATATCAATGAAGGCCTGGTACATATTTTATATATATATATTTTATTTATATTGTATACAAATAACAGCAGAGAGGGTGACTAAACCATTTGCACGAGACCTTATGTATAAAAAAATAAAGCCTCTTATGGCGAGTAAATTTGAACAGTAATAACGTTAAACCAAAATACCTCTAATTTGGTCATCTAGTTGACCCTGTTAACTTGTGTTGTTACTTCAATAAAGTCATTTTGGATTTCATCGATATCTGGTTTCCTTTCCGTCTTGGTCATTATGTTGGTGGCACCCTCCCTACCGCTGCGGTGTTAACCCAAATATTGTATCAAGTCCGTTACTATATGCTGACCTGGGGTCATGACAATTTATTAGTATACAACCAAACTGAGTAGCGTGTGCTTTTGAAAACGTGTTTGAACTTATTTATGTCAATGTCCTCTGAACACCAAGTATAATAACTATTTTCTAGCGTATGATTATGAACTCCGCTGATCTCAACCATAATATTAAAGTTATCCCTTATCACGTTTGGAATTTGCGTATAACGTTGTGAAACATAAATCATGTCTGCATTTTTATGTCTACCTCTGGAAAATATCCTAGCCGAATTTGACTGTTTGTTCAGCATGGCATCATGGTACACTACTAAATTATTAATACTTCCATCAAGGTCATCTACAGATGTCGCGTCATCAATATAGTAATAAAACCAATAACGACGCTGACTTAATTTAACGGTTTTGCATTTTGATTAATATTTAAGTAATTCATAGCATCACTGATGGTCTCCAGATGGTGGTACTAAATATAATTTATCCCAATTGAGATATTTCATTATCAATTTAAGCAAGAATTGTATTTTGTCTGATCCAGATGGATCATTATCATTTACATGGAATTTGGTAGAGCTGAGTGATGCTTGACTGGTTTTCACTTTCGTATTGCAGAAATGTCAATTATATCCATATAACATATAATATGAATTTATATTATGTTTCATGCAGGGCATCACGTCCGCCACCTAAATAACAACAATAATTACAAAAAAATAGAAAACGTAAACTGAAAGGTAAGTGTGAAAAGTGTGCACAAAATATATAAATTAATTTCAAGCATAAAGACAGGAGGTGATATCACTGCATAGATGGGAAATTTATCAGGATTACCATAGGATAGATATCCGGTGGAAACACAACTATCGGGTTATAATTATTGTGGGCCAGGAACTCGTTTAGATATCCGTCTTGACAATCAAGTTTTACCTCGGTCTTGTAAATATCCCCTCAATGAAATCGATCAAGCATGTTACTTTCATGATTTTTCTAATCGAGATAAAACAAAACAGCGACTTGTCGCCAATATACAATTAATTCATGCCATAAATAATAAAGAAAATAAATCAGCTGCTTTTCTGGTATGAACTGGTATGAAAGTTCAAGTTATGTTAGGTCTGTGTAATTAATTAGATAACTACCATAATGGAGTACATTTATTGGAAAGGCAGAGCAGCTATTAGTAAACTTGTTGAAGCTACAAGAGTCAAACTTTATGTTGCTACATCGTGGTTAGCACGACAGGCAATTTGGCAAATATATATACGTTCAACCAAAAACATTAAGCATTTTTAGTTTGATGTCAGCGTTCCCAAAGATGTTCATTAGGCGGATATTTAGTTTTTACTGCACGATATCATTAACAAAACGTGGAAATAAATAACGTACATACAAATACGCGTTAACTGTCGTTGACGTTGCAGGTAGATATAAAAAGCGGAGCCACTGTAAACAATGACAGCATCAGAAGTTGCATCTGCGTTTTGATTTATCACTATGGTGTTCTGCGATGGCAACAGCTGTTATAGGTTGATCCTGGCAAAGAACGTCTTGGTAAAGTACCAATTTTTGATGAAAAAGCATAATGTCCCAATCAGAAGAGGACAATGAAAATCATCGTGATCAGTTAATAGTTGAACGATTTAATCTAACACTCGCTAAGCGCTTATTTGGATATCAATACCCAAAGGAAATATCTACTGACTTTTAAGTCCAGTGAGAGATATCGTGAATGGTTTGCAAGCTTACCAAGTTTGATAACTGCGTTGAATAATACAATTATTTGTGAAACTTCTTTCAAACTTTCTAATGCAATTACAAAAACGTATATACCAATCCGCCGGCGTGATTAGTCCTTTCGAATAGTGCTAGTGAATGTGACTGTCAGTTATTTATATGAAACTTGTGAATATGACGGAGTTAAATAAGAGCAACTGATCCTATTTGGAGTGTGGCTAGACATGAAACTTATAGCGTCGTTAGATCCACTGGTAGACCCGCCAATTACAGACAAGCTTCAACAGCACCTCAACGTGGATTTGTACGTGAACAATTACAAGCAAAATCCTAACGACGCACAATTGCCACCAGTTCACTTTTGTAAATTAGCACCTTAACGTCGGTTGCATTCAAGACAGGTCAGTGTTGTTTTATGCCCAAACTCACTGTTAATTCTTTCTATGGTAAATTGTTTTGGATTATTACAAGAATACTTCCACAAGATAAGACAGTTACAAATTACACAACGATTGTTCTATTGTTGTGTTAGTAATATATTCAACATTGATATCAAAATGACGTTTATGTTTTATCACATTGCTTATAAACGGATAATTTTTGCTTATTACACCAATAACAACTACTCCACAAAATTATTATTTTCTATGTAGTCCATGATATCAAACTAAACAATATCGTTCAATACAAGATTTTGTTTCTGGACACTTTCAGTGTCTCTTCCTAGAATCTCAACTTTAGTACTCTTCGTTAAGTATCCGCTGGGCGATAACACAGCGGTACAGGTAACGTTGGAAATCTTTATTGATGTAAAATAAATTATTTATCTTCCGATTAATTTATCACGAAAAATTTTTATACTTCAATTATTATATTGTTTGGTGTCCACAGATTCCAAATATCATTTAGAGGAGTTTCTGAAATTATTTCACGCATTAGCTTACATTGTGTTTTATCTGGATGTAGTCTGATTAATACTTAAAATTCTTTCAGGGGTTCATCAATAGTTTACATATCTTTCAGGGAATTATCATCAGGTATCTACTCCTAATAATCCATAAATTATTTTAACTACACTTGCGAAGATTGTCCAACGAATGGTGGTTCTTGTAATTGATCGCCCCACATAAATATCTCAGTATATTTTGTCAATAACCAATCGTGAAATTTGTTTAGTGTTTCTAACGACACCGAACAACTTTCATCCGAGATGCTGATGTTGGGAATATATTTTTCGCCCATTTTTTCTGCTGTCCACGTATCCCCGCACTATTTAAAGAAACTTGAGATTTTACTACTCGATGTTTGATTTATCCGACTAGTCTCTGTGTATGTGTCAACACGATGATGTCTAAACTCCGTAATAATTCAATCGCACTTGTTGTTTTACCAAAACGTCAAGGCCTATTAAGATAAATGGATTTATATCTAGCTACAGGATAAACTACACATGCTGATGTTAATGCTGATATTTGATTGACATTACCGTCGTCTATTTCTTTGATATCAACGTCTGCTATTTTAGGATAGTCGAGTGTACTTTCTTGTTTTATTCTCCATGATCACCATTCACCGCTACTGAGTA